>VUQH01035738.1:0-16469 GCA_015106775.1 Etroplus canarensis | reverse complement strand
AAGGGGGTGTGAGGGGGGGGGGGGGGGTGGGGGGGGGTGTGGGGGGGGGGAGGGGGGGGGGGGGGGGGGGGGGGGGGGGGGTGCGCTCATGGGAAACCAGTAAATTCAAACAGAAATAAAAATAAAACAAAAGCACCTGAGAACTGGTTGAAAATTCAGGTTGAAAGCTATAACAATTTTAATGGGCATAGACCTCCCACCTCCATAAACATGCATTAGGAGATGTAACTGTAATAATCCTGTAATAATAATACAGCACACTGAAGCCCAAGATTTAAAGGCAGTTAGTTGAGCAAATTAAATATTACATATATATTACATTACATTACATATGTTTAATTTTACTGCGTGGTAAAGGTAAATAGCACTGACTAGTAGCCTTTGTTTAGAGTTTATGAAGTAAAGGATTTAGGGAACGGTAGGCAATGGACTAAACTATTGTGAGGTACATGAGGAAGGACAAATCTTTTAAAATGTACAAAAATTAGTTGTTTTCCACCAGCGTTCACCGTAAGTAAGGCTATTTGAAATGTCATAGTCATATATTCACAACGATACACTGAGGAGGACAAAGCTGTGTTTCACAGTAAAAGAGGAGCAAGACCTTCTTATCGCCCCTGTAACATGACAACACAATTTTGGGGAGCCAATCAAATATTGGAGGGGGGGGTTGTTGTTGTTGTTGGGCAGGCCCTGCCCCTGAGTTAAACAGTGGCTGCATTTCTACCAAAAAAAATCATTATAAGGTTTCAAAACCATTCTTCCATTTACCGCTGAAGTGTTTTGATTTCATGTTTTTTTTTTGGGTTGCATTCAATTTCATCACATCATTCCATTGTCTGTGCATGTGTGGAAAACCACTCCCATTACGGTTGCTGCATTTGTGTTAATGCAATTCTCCATGACCAGGTGTGTTTTAAACCAACGCACCTCAAAAGTCACCTTTGGCTTCCAACCCAGCATCTGATAGGCTTTGGTGCTGTCGCCTTGTAGGTAGTCCTAATAAAAAGACAGAGAGGAGTTTGAGAAGAGGAGGAGAGAGCGGGAAGGAGAGAGGGAAAGAGAAAAACAAATTATCTGTCATGCCTGGTCTTATGCCTATGAGGAGGCGAATCCTGCGGCCCAGCTGATGTGTCACTCCGATATGAAGACGCACTGGATCAAACTCAATATCCAAACTAGATGTCTTCAACAGGATGCAAGGGACAGAGGGTGATGATAACTTTCTCTCTCTCCCACATACACACGCACATTATCCCCTCTCTTGGGAAAAAAAGGAGGTCACAGAGTCTCTCTGGCCATCAATCGCCCCCTCTCTGCTTCCCCACCTCGGATCTGTCCAGACAGCCCCCGTTGGTGCCAAAGCATGATGAATTGTGGGACTCTGGTGGCGTAACCCCTAGCCCAGGACCCAACCCCCCCCCCCCCTTACTCATTTCTCCCCCTGCTGGGTTTTGCACTGGGTTCACGATCCAGTGAGACCCTGCTTCAGACCACCAAAGTGAGAGAAAAAAAAAGAGAAACCCTTTCTCTGTGCCGTCTTCTTTAAGCTTCCTTTCTTTCCCTGTGGCTCTCTCTTGCTTTCTCGGACCTCTATTCCCACCTCTATTTTCTGAGGATTAACCAGCTTTTACTCATAAACAGCTGTGTCAAAAACACATTTGTCAACCTCAAAACGACAAATGAAGAATGCCTAACTGATACTGTGATTCCTTTAATCCTGGAGGGCTTGTGTTCAACTCAAACTATTGCTATGGTGGTTTTTCCAAGAAGTGCTGTGCTGGGCTTTCTCTTTGCTTCTCTTCTTCTCTTCTTGCTGCTCTGCGCTGGGCTTCTAGTGATATGAGCTGCAAGGGCAAAAGTATGTGGACAGCCAAACAAAATGAACTAGTAAACCTAATTTCTGATGGCAACCCACACAGTCTCCTCTCCTTGCAATTAATACATACATCCCCTTGTTGTTTAAGATATTTGTAGCTATTTACAAATTAATATATTTATTTATATTTTTAACCAGTTTGGTAAATATGTTTTCAGGCTAATTGCATGTCTTCTTATGACTGCTGTTAGCTGCTACATGCAGACATTAATAATGAATTACCAACAGTAAAATAATTAAAATTTAAATGCTGTCCGCATGCACAAAGGGGTACACAGGAAATGATGCATGCACATACTGGATGGAATTCAGCAGACAAGATCCAGCATGTGTGAACATCACATGTAGTGACGTAATCTAGAAGAGAGGAAACACTGGTCCCAGGTATTTGGAAGAGGGGATATGTATGCTGTATGTGTTAGCATAACAATGATGAAGAAAAACAAGCTTTATTAAAAGAAAATTAAATACCACAGCACCAGGGAAAAGGAAGAGAGTATCTTAGTTTTTTATAGGTGACATGCTCTTAGTGTTACCACCCTAAACACCCTAATGTGTCACTGTAACAACCAGAACTACATTTTTTAAAATTTGCTGCTGCATCCAGCTTCTACTCTTCTAGTTTCAGTCTTTCCATAAGATTTTGGATCATGCAGGCAATTTGTTTTCATTCAGCCACATGAGCATTAGCGAGGCCCAACACTCATGCTGGGCGATAAGGCCCGACTTTCAGCTGGTGTGCCAGTTTGTTCCCTCAGTGTTGATAGAAGTAAGAACCCCAGGAGGCCCAGTAAAGTTCCTCCACATCACAAAACAATTTTTTTAATGGACTTGGCTTTGTCAATGGGATGAATGTCATGGTGAAATGAATATAACAGTATACTGTTAATTGGGACTAGGGTGCCTAAACCAAACAATGCAAAACAGCCCAGACTAAGTGCATGAAACAGAGCAGTGTTACTATCTGACACTGAACCTCTTGAAAACGTCTTTTCTGGGTGATCTTATTACAGAGGAACGCACACAGCAGCACTGGCATAGTTCAGCCTTTTAGAGAGCAGGGACCCACATCTGAGAGAGGCTCTACAGTGCTTAATCACACACTTCTGATTACACACAAAGGCAATAACACTGAACACACACAGAGGGAACAAGTACAGGCTGATTCAGGTCTCCGACACCGTTCAGTTTAATTTTATTCGGCCCGAGTTGAAAACCTGGTTCAATTGTGGGTGAGCAGTCTTTTTATTTTTAACTCTGCATGGTCTATATACAGCAGAAGATGAAAGCTTCGGCCCATTTTCTCCTCCGTCTGTAACAACAGGACAAACAGCTCTTTCTCATGTGAGCAGCTCTGTACATTACTCACAACCATTTTTGGCAATGAAGCCATAACTGGAAACATTTTCAGACTAATTACCTGCAGCAATGAGACATAATTTATCATGAGGCTGAATGTAATTATTATAGGGTGACTTACTCCACAATTATATTAAATAATCCACTTGCTTCATAATTATATTGATTAGGGTTTGTAATGGAGAACATTTCGTAGTTGGCATAAGAGAAACATCAACTGGTCTATAGTCACGAACTGGTTTAGAGCAAAATGGTAAGCTGACAGTAAAAAGTAGCAGCTACACCTGCTTCATGATTTGTATGGCACTGGGACAGTCACATGGTTTGTATGCTTATTACTGATGGTTTGCTAAAGACCAAGCGAGTGGGCCTAGTTTGATGTGAGCCAATCAAAAAGGGAGGAAAAAAATGCAAGTAGTTTAGCCTGCTGCAGAGAAATGAAAAAAAATTCTAAAGCTGCCTTTTGTTTGGATTCTGCCTGCGTGCCTGCAGATGTACTGAAATAAACTTGGAGCTGCAACACCTGTTGGCGAGCCCTCCAGTTAACCAAACTCAAGGAAGACCCTTACCTGAACCGTGCTTTGTCAACGGCTATGAACTGAAGTTGTATAGGCTCGTTTTTTAAGGACTTTCTGTCAAGGTGCTGTACCTCTTCATTCACTTCTAATGAGGCCAACACAACTGATGAACTCACGCACCTGCGGTATTGAGCCAAGCTCCAATAGTCTGTGACTGACTTAGAGGTAAAATATTACTTCCAGCCTTGACCAGCAAATTCATCTGAGTGGCTAACGCAAACTGTGTTTTCTTTATCCATGTTATGCCTGGAGATGGAACAGTCTCTATACCAGCAGTGTGTATTTGCTGCTACCAACAAGGATCAGAAGTTGATAACCACCTAAACTGAAGTTTATCTTGAACGCTAAATTACAGTGCTCCTAGTTACAATGAACGTATAATGATGTAGGATAACAGCAAAAAACCTAAATGTCCTAACCTCAAACCCAAAGAATCGTGATGGAAATAAAAAGCAGGCTTGCTGCAGCTGCAGTGCTGGATGTTAGTGATGTCAGTTATATTATTTTAAGTCCAGAACTCGATACAACCTCCTTCACTGCCATTCAGTGTCACTGACAGATCATCTGACAGTACTGTTAACAGCCAGAGGAGGCCATTTTAGAAGTGAACCATAACCAAGAGGCGCACATTTCATTTCTCTGACATTTTTCTTTCACATTCTAGCACTGATGAATAAGAGCAGCTCAAGACTGCAAACCTCTGCCAAGGCTGAAGAAAAATCCTTAAGAATCCTTGAAGAAAAACCTGGATCCAAATCCTCCAAAAGTTAATCACTTCTAAGCTAGACCAAGTCCCACCTCTGGCAAAAATTTTCATCCCAATCTGCCAGTAACAGGAAAAAAAAACTACAGAATATGTAGAATATTAAAAAGATGAAAAAAAGAGAGAAACTTGAAAACAATGGTGCAAGAAAAACTATATTTTAAAGAATATTAAAACATTCCTTTAAGTGAAAACATCTACGACAGATAGAGAGCGTTAACAATAAGAGCTCTTCTCCATTAATTTTCTATGATAAACATAAATAAAGACCATATCCCACAATATAGCAACCTCCTTAAAATGAAAGAATCTTTCTCTCTCTCTCTCAAGCAAACGCATTTTTAGGCTTGTGATGGTGACTGGACTTCTTTGAACAACCTGATGTTGCATTAGGAAACTACAAACTGCAGCATTACTCTCATACGCTATTCGCTGTGCTTGCGTTATGTAGTAAGTGTCTGAGCCATCAGCTGTGTGAGACGTCTCAGGTTTTTGTGGTGCTGAGTAAGAATATTCTTTATTTGTCACATACATAGTTACACAAAGTACATCCTTCTGTCCTGAGATGGTGCAAAAGTTAGTAATTAAATATGTTTGAGAAATATAAAAAGGGCTACTCTATAGGTAAGCAATATATAGGAAAAATATATTAAAAAAATAAACATGGCTATTATAAACAATATCTGCACAATATGTATGAACAGATTGCAATTATTTTTGAAAATGTAAAGTGCAGTGTGCTGATTCTTGGGGTGTAATAAAGACATAAATGTCGCAAAGACAGATGAGTGACGGTAAAGATAGATACTGAGAGTTCAGTCTTATTATTATGAGGAGTTCAAGTTTCATTTGACAGGAAGCTTAACGCACCGTAAGGGTGTGAGTTTAAATCATTTCTCTAGACATTAAAAATAGTCTTGACCAATCTGTGCCAAAGAGGTCAATGAAAATCACTACTCATTACTGGTGGAACAAAGTTATACCAAAAGATGATCGACTATTACAAGCTTTTTTGATGTAAAACTGGAGTCCAGCTGATCTGGTAACCAGTTACACATCTTAAAAAAAACAACCCAAATGTATGGAAAGAGGCAATATGTGGACAGATTCTTATTCTTCTGATTTTTAATTGCTTGTATATTTTCTGACTTGATTACTATCATATTGTCACACACATTTAATTTTACTGAGGCACTGAACAGGCTGGCATTTATATACATAAATCAAACAATATGTGAGTCTGAGAGGAAGAAGGCAGAGTCATGCCTTGCATTAAAATCAGCATTTTTGTCACTGCCACGCTCAGGCCTGAAATCTCCATCTGAGTTTGGCAGGAGAACATCTGCTGAAATCAGACTCTTGTCTGCTAAGTCTGCCGTCTTAGCACTCAACCACACGGTTCAGCATCCAGGAAGTTAATCCAGCGTCTGGTCTTCGTCAACCAGGATTTCTGCAGGTGACAGACAATCTCACCCTTGCAGATCATACTGCAGAGTACCACTCAAAGAAATAAAAGCTGATTCTAAACAGCTAACAAGAGCGTTCCGCGGCCAAGTGAACTCACCCCAAACAGAGCATGTAGCGAATAATTCAACATGAACTACTAACAGATGGGGGCACAATATAATCTTCATATGGATCCGATTTGGAACCAAACCCAACAGTTTGGTACATCCTGTTTAACTCAGCGCTCTGCCCATGTCTGAAAATATGTAGCAGTCATGATAACAAAATCGAGTAGTAGAAGGCTGAAAAATTTGCCGTGACAAAATGTGGCCCTTGCTCTGAGCATTAAGCACAGTTTACAAATTAAATGACATCATGATCTGCACCCACTCACCATCTGAGACCAAGTGAAGGCCTATGAGGAGGGGGGGCGAGGACTGGAAGCTGGGAAAATCTAGTTTTATTTGTTATGCTTCGCACAAATAAAACACCACCACAGTGGTCACTGCTGATCATAATAGACAACTCAGCAGTTATGCTCTGAAAATATTTGTATGGTTGATTCTGCAAATTTATAAAAAACCATACTTACTCAGTTACTCAGCCATGAAAAATGCCTCTTTGCCTTTTTAGTCAGTTTAATGTGTTGAATAACACTACATACCGCCACAGGAAAGTGAAGACACCAGCCCGAAAATTTATGCAGAAACAAATCACCTCATGGAAGAGGCCGAATTGATCTGAAATCAAAAACTAAACACCCTCAAATTTAAATAAAAGTGCAAGCTCTTAAGTTTATTCAACTAATAGCTGCAGAGCAGCAGCATTATGGGTGTATGGGGACTGCACTTTCATCGCATCTTCATGTTCATGTTCAGCACCCACCTTTATTGTAACGTGTCGTTTTCAAACAGGGATCCTTCCTTAGTCTTCAAACATGTTGAAGCTTTTTAGGTTGACCTTGTCAATTAATCAGTTTAGTTTATTTGAGTGGAAATAAACTGAACCAGGCTGGTCAATCTAAAAAGCCACATGTTCCTACTGTTTTCATTAAAAATAACTTTATTTGCATAGCACTTTTTAAAACATACAGTTGCAAAGTGCTTCACAGCTTGGATGAAAACATGCACTGAAGAGATGTATAAAGCTCATCATACAAACACAGACAAACACATGCTCCTACATTCGTTTGTACACACATACTTCCATACATACAGCTGGGTTGAACTATAGCCAAAAAAACTGGACAAAAGATTAAAGAAAATCTAACCTATAAATGGAAGCACTCAGACAGCACCATAATGTCTTTATAAGTTTGAAAGATATTCTCAACAAATTCTCAATAATGGAGGTTTTCTTCATCTTGCATCACAAAAAATAAAGACACACAAAATGTGCTGGCACTCTACTGAATCAGCAGTTTCAACTACAGTTTGATGCTGGTTAAAGTTTGTAGCACTATTTGCTAGTTCACAGTAAATTATTTCTAACAAACGCTATATATTTCAACTTTCTGAGTGATGAGATCCTGAATGCTACTGGGGTCCAGAGCACACTTCAGTATAGTAGATCATACAGAGATGTTGTACTGTCATATTTTAGCAATTATTTATGCAGCTGGAATCAAATTTCTTAAAATTGCCCCATCCCACAATGATAAAAAAAAAAGAAAAATCAAAAAAGGCCTGCTTCAGTATCTTGACTCATTGCACACAGACAAACAAACAGAGATATAAACAAATGCCTGTGAAACCCCTAATTGAGCCACTCTGATTGGCTGAACAGAGCTGTTCCAAAGTTCAGGTGCTACACCATCAAAAGCGTGATTGCTTATGAATTTAACATAGGAGTGTGGAACAGTTATAATAACCTGAAAAAATGACCAGAGACTGCTGGAATAAGGTCTCGGCAAATCTGCCATATGTGGAGAAGCCTGGCCATGTAGGGCCAGGCTTCTCCACTGAATTCTAAATTTCAAGGAAGCTAATGAAGAGAAACAAAAATGATGTGTGACCACCGGCTAGTTTTTGTTAGCAGCATGTTTTGAAAAGATGGACCCGATTTGAAATCACTGCATCTCTGCAACCACGAACTGCCTGTGAGTGAAACATTTAACACATGAAAAGGTGGGTCATAGAGTTTGAAAAGGCCACAACTAACCATTTGTAACTTTGTTTAATTGCCCCACGTTGCTATCAAGATATACAGTATACCGGATAGAAATTGGGTCTATCTTTTTGAAACACCCTGTAGAATAATCAAAGATGGGCTAAGGAGGACTGGGGAAATGCCCAAAGTGAGTGACAATAATCGAGATGGGAGAAAATTACAGTTTCAAGTTATTGGCTGATGCAAAAAATACTTTTTATTACATAGAAAAATGCAAATACTTTGCCATTTAAAAGGAGATAAGACAAAGGCTGAAAAGGTAGTGGTCAAAAACCTCAAAGTCCAGCTGTAACTTGCTTATTCAAGACACTGCAATCTTAAACAATTCATATTAAAGTAATATTTAAGTAAACAATTTATTATAAATAATACAAAAAACCTCATCACCAAAGCGTCATCAAGTATGTGGCCTGTCCTTCTCTAGGTCATTCTGCTCCTTTCCCTTTTCCTCACACTATCCAGTCTAATAAAGATGAGAAGCCATAAAATTAATCCTTAGAAATGTAAAAGTGAGAGACAAATAGAGTGTGATCATGGCCCATAAAGCACACAGGCAGTGAGAGGCCCTCAGAGCAGGCATTTAACGCAAAGGAATCTGGTATCGCTGCAAGGTCTTTCAGTAAATCACACAGCACACCGGGGGTGCCCCCAAACACATAAGGGTGCACACACACACACTAACAGGCAACGACGTGTGAACACACACACACACAAACACACACACGCACACACCTAGAACAATTGTAAGGATAGATTGAAAAATGCTAAATGTCCCTAAGCTGCATTTATTTTTCTTCCGACTGTAAACCTACCCAGATCAAACATTTTCAAGAAACCACCTCTCTTTCCTCTCACCCGCTCTGAGGATTGCATGCTGGGAGACTATGATGTGGTTTTGGAAGTCCAGTAGCGTCTCTGGTATTTGTACAGTAGTGGACATGAGGCTGCAAATACAGAGACTTCAAAGGAAATCAGATAAAGGGGCCGAGAACGCTGAGAGAGTCTGGAGCCCACGGTTTCTGTGTCCCCAGCAGACCCAGATGTTCCAACCAGACCCAGATGTTCTGATCTCTGACCTCGCTCGGGTTTTGATGGAAGAACTCAACCCCTATCCTGGGCTTTTATCCCAAGGATGAAGGCGGGACGATGAGGAAAATGCAAACTAGTGCCTAGCCTGCTTGCAGAAACATGAAGGCTGATGTATACACAGTGTGCACAGGTGTGTGTGAGTTGCCGAGTGTGTGTGCAGGTGGGGACACTAGCAAAAAGGGTAAGCTTCATCATTCCTGAGCTGCTAAAACCTACCGTCACAAATCTGTCACTGGTCAATTTCTAACGCACCTCCGCCAGCATCGCCTCAACTTATCACTTCCTTTAAAGCACAAAAGGCCCTCAGTTTCAAATAGAGGGAAGTGAGGGAGGAGGGAGCAATGAAATTAGAGACCTACAGTATGTGGTAATGTGTGCAACAGTAGTTGTCTTTTTTTTGCCAGCAGGTGGTAGAGCAGTTGTCCACCAAGGTATCTGAACCCCAAGCTGTTCCTGAGGGCAGGCCAGCTTTATTGTGTGTAGTGTATGTGTGTGTGTGTGTGTGTGTTAATAGGTGGAGGGGAGCCAAATTGTACAATGTACACTCCCCTCCAAAGGTAGAGGAACAGCAAGGACATTTAATTTGCCTTTTCTGCACTGAAGACATTTGTGAGATCAAAAGATGAATATTAGAAGAGAGATCAGACATTGTTTAACAACATAGAACAGAACCCATTTTGTTTCAGTTTTTCAACTGAGAATGAGTATTGGCTCATGAACAGTGACAGGTGTTTCTTGTTACTCAGGTGTGTCATAAGAGTGACTGTTTAATAACAAAATAGCACTGGATATCTACTTTCAGTTTAAGCTTTTTCTTTCACCTGTGATAACAGCATTTGTAGTCAAGAAAGGTAGGACAATATGAAGACCAGACAGCTGTGAAGGAACAACATGACATTCTGAAGCTGAGAAAGGGGGGAAAATCCATCAGAGGTATTTCAAAATTATTGGGCATGGCCAGTACCACAATTTAGAATGTCCTGAAAAAGAACGAAACCACTGGTGTACTGAGCAACAGGCATCAAACCACAGATCCAAGGAAAACAACAACTGATGATGGATAAATGGTGAGAGCAATAAAGAAGAACCTCAAAACAACAGTCTGTACCATCATGAAGAACCTCCAAAGAGCAGGAGTAGAAATATTGCAGTCCCCTGTTCAAAGGAGGTCATACTGCAAGATGCAAACCACTCATCTGCAGTAAAAATCAGAAATCTGGATTGAAACTTGCAAAACAGTACAGAGATAAGCCACACAAATTCTGGAACAAAGTTTTATGGAATGATGAGACAAAGATCAACCTCTACCAAAATGATGGATAGGCCAAAAAAGTAGGAAGAAGGGATCTGCTCACGATTCTGAACATAAAAGCTCATCTGTGAAGCATGACGGAGGTTGTGTCATGGCTTGGTCTTGCATGGCTGATTGTTGAACAGGCTCAATCATTATTATTGATGATATAACTCATTATGGTAGTAGCAGGATTAATATAGAAGTCTAAAGAAACATACTATCTGGCAATTAACAGAGAAATGCAACCAAACTAATTGGGAGGAACTTTATCATACAGCAACACAATGATCCAAACACACTGCCACCTCAACAAAAGACTTCATCAAGTGGGGAAATGGAAGGTTTTGTACTGGCCAAGTCAATCAGCAGATTTTTACCAAAACAAATATGCACTTCACCTCCTGAAGAAAAGGGTGGAGGGAGAAACCCCACAAAACAGACAAATAAAAGATGCTGTGACAAGAGCCTGGAAAGGCATAAGCAATGAAGAAACGAGACATCTGGTGGAGTCTATAGGTCATAAGCTTAATGCAGTTATTGTGAGCAAGGGCTATACAACCAAATATGAAGTATTTATAACTTTAATTTAAGTGAAAACGCTCTATTTCAGTACTTACTTTTGAAAAACTGAACAGTTTGATGCAAAATATGTCACGTTCTACGTTGCTTAACATATGGAGACGTAAACACCAGGGAACAAAAGCTGAAACTGATCTTTCTTCTCATTTTCATCTTTTGATCTTAGACACAAATGTCTCCAGCACACAACAAAAACAAATTAGTTGGCCCTGCTGTTCCCATACTTTTAGACAGTACAGTACCTTATAATCCTGTATAATTTGCTTTACTAATGATCACTTAACTATGAGCAAACAAAAAATTTGAGTTTGACACAATGTACAAGACATTACATAAACACAGCAGTTTCTCAAACTGGGACTTGAATTTCAAGATGAGTAATATGATATGAAAAAAGCTGGCACACAAATGTATTTCCAAACATCAACAGATAAAAATTGTAATCAACATTTTTTATGTGTTTTTAAATACCAGTGAAGTAAAATGCAAAACTGATTAAATGACGATGAAAGAAAGCGACAGAAAATCCAGCAAAGACAGGGTAGGTTATGGAGAATATTTTGAGGAATTAATTAATTGCTTCATAGTAAATGTCATTAAAACTGATAACATTGGCTTTATGCCAATAGTTTATAGCTATTGCAGTAATCTCTCACATAAAATAGTACTACAAGTGAGGTAGGGGCAAATTGCTAATATATGCTATGTTTTTTAAACATCTGAAACAACATAAAATCTACATTTTTGTTATAAATTTCTCCTTCGGCTGCTTCAGAAAAATTTTGCCTGCATGAGTTAATCAGCTTATTTTAGCTCATTTTGACACAATATGTGTTTAAAGAGAATAAAATATGGAAACCGGAGCAATTAAAAAAGTAGTTTTCATCTGGCTGCACTTCTTCAAATTAACACACTTTATATTTATCGTAATATATCTGGCATGTTAAGAAATCCTGGAATTTGGAGCAGAATAAATGAAGATCTGTGGATTTCATTTGTGCCACTCTATGACAACGCAAATCAGTGTCTTTATATTTATTGTTTCCTCAAGCCAACAAAGAATCACTGTAGTAAATTCAAATGAACGCTGAGCTGCTGTATCTTTAGGAATCCAAGACAGTTATTAGCCACTCCCAGCCAGATGTCAAAGGGCAGGTCCAGAGTGTCTCATTCTGTGTGTGTGCTTGTTTCTATGAGAGGGAGAGCTGTGTGAGTTACAGCTCAGGTTTCCTTCCCTGACTCCCCATGCAGCTTGGCCTGCACACAATGTGTTAAGTGACCTCTAAGGGGTGGCCCTGTCACCTTGATGAGTATGTACAATACTAAACTGCACACGTGAACACACACACACACACGGGGAAGCGCACATGTGCATGGCAACCACAAATCTTGAAAGCGACTAATGCAGAAAACCACACACAAATACACACAAAAAACCCCAATAGGACTCAATTAGAAAAGCAGGAGTGTGCAACTCTCTGCAGGAAAAGTTTAAAAGCCAGAACATCACATTACAAACTGTCACTTCACGTCATCTCCTCGCCTCTCCCCCTCCACTGGCTCTCCCATGTTGATTGCTCTCCATCAGTGCTCATTAAAATTCCTGGGGTAGCCGTGTGATAAATATTTACGCGTCTGAGGACACACTCCACACACACTCCAAACACATTGGAGTGGCTGGATCTGACTGCCGATAGTGTTAAGTGCCCAGGGGCTCTGGAAGAGAGGAGAGACCCACAGCCTGCCGCGTGGTTGTGTACGTGAGGCGTTTACTGTCAAGATAACGGGAGGAGGTTTAAGATTTATGAGTGCTAATGGAGGTTAAAATTGTGCTTCTCTGTGTGTGTTCGTGTCCAAGGATAATCTTTTAATGTGTGAAGTTTATGGAAATGAAGAGGAAAACATCGCACATTAGCACATCTGGATATAAACGCATTTGCAGACACACACACACACAGAATGTAACCACAGTGGAGCTGGACTCCTCACTACTGTTCCACAGAGCTGCTGGCGACCCCCCTCTTCCTCCTGTATTCTATTATTCCTGTGGACGGGAAACAGATCATAATTCCAGGAGTCAGCAGAAAGCTGCAGACCGAGAGAGTGAGCGATGGAGGGAGGGAGGAAAAAGAGCTGGGGGGTTGGTGGTGGGGGATTCAGGTAACTCTTCACTTCCACTGAGGTCAAAGTAAAACTGTGCAGTTAAGTAATTTCCAGTGAAAAGTAAAATGCGTGTTTAGTCTGAGCATAAAGTCTGGGTGAAGCAGTGGCTTTGTGCAATACAGCGTATGTCAAATGTGTGTGTGTGTGTGTGCGTGTGTGTGAGTGTGGTGAGTGTTTAACATTTCTATAAGCATTTGGGTGTTTCATATTTCAGAAGACATCAAAGGCAAACTTAATTTCCCTTCTTTAAACAACATTCTTTACAATCATACTTACAAAAAAAGAGAGAGCAAGAATGGGTGAGAGAGGGAGAGAAACTGAGGGGAGAGGAAAATGTCATCCTTTCTTATCTTAATTGTTGTGTAATCTCAGTTAAGCACTGAGGGGCCTGACTAGGCTTTGACACCCAGCTTCAGTGTTTTGGTATAGACGATTGTTAAGTAGTACTTCTCCACAGTGAAGGAAAGTCTGGGTTTGATTACTAGGATTAATATGGCAACAATTTTGATGGATTAAAACAATAGAAGTATTTCTAATACAAGACACAGCTTTGATACTGTGGAAAAGTCTTGAGCCACCCCTTACTACTTTATATTTTGCTTTCAAGGACCCAGCCCTTCTTTAAAGTGGGCTTGAGCAATAGTTGTTCAAGCTTTCTGAAGGTCTTTCAAAATTTTTCTTTGGACATTGGCTGCTTTTTCACTCATTTTTAGTCCAGTCCTTGTACCTGATCATTTGTGAAGGAATTCTTTTTGTTTAAGCCACTTAACACTGAGCTATGACCCATTCACACATAAGAAAGGCTCCTAACACAAGGGACGAACCAATGTTGTGTCTACAAATAACAGAGAGCTTAGCAAAGAACCAATATTAAATTGCATCTTTAGGAACTTTGTTACCAGCAGCCTGTTGCAGAAACAGATAATTTGTTCCCAGCTCTTTAGTTGAATCTATGAAAAATCCCAAAGGCATAAAATAGTATTTTTACACCAAGAAGGTAATTCCCAAAGAGCCATTAGCTGAAAACTTTGCACATCTTGTGCAGTGCATCCTTAAAAAATTTGAAGAAATTGGATAATTGGAGGACAAAAGAAGAAGTAGCAAGTCAAAAAAACCCACCTACAGGAGATGAACAGTATCTGTAAGTCATGTCCTTAAGAAATAGGAAAAAAATCCAGTTAAGACCTGACGCAGGACCCGAGAGCCACAACTGGCCCTTCAGTTGTTCCAGCTACTGTTCGCAGAAGCCTCATCAAAAATTCAAAGGTGGCTGTCAAGAAGTCAACCTTAAGGGGAACAGGGATAAGAGGCTGAGGTATGTCAAATAACCCAAAACCGGACTGAAAATCAGTGGAAGCCTTATGGAGAGATGAATCGATAATGGGAAATTTTTGGTTGAAAATTTTAACAAATTGTACAAAAGGCAAACAACATCCAAAGAAGAGCTTTGGGATATCCTTGAAAAAGCCTGGAGATCTATTCTACTTGAAAGGTGGTCATACCAAATACTGACTTTCATGCTGGTTAGAATTGTACAAATTATGTTTTCGCTTTATGTCGTGTATTTCCTTTTATGTTTGCAGGTGGTCCAAATCTTATGCACAGTACTGTATGTGTAGAGGATGCTGGCAACAGATGATTTAATTGTAGGACATACCTGAAACACCTCACCAAGGAGACACCCAGAAGTCATTCTGGTCAGATGCCCAAACTACCTCAAGAGGTTCCTTTCAGTGTGGAAGAGCCCTGGGTCTACTCGGAGCCTCTCCCAAATAAATCAACAGTATTGATATAAAATATATAGAAAACTGTTTGTGCTTTGCTCACTGCATTTTTGTCTTGCATTCTGGACTCTGCAGGCATCGTCTTCCGGCTGTACAATCAGCATTCGTATCTATGATTATCACATCAGAACCTCGGTTGATTTAATGTGGGAGTTATGGACACAATGGTTTACTTGTCTTCTTGCACAACTTCACAGAAGTGTTGCAGTTGCTTTTTTCAAGACACACACCAAATTATAACCTTGGTCTTATTTTGGAAGGTTTTTGCAATATTTCTATTGCTTAACACTGCACACAGCAAAGTAATTGCTAAGAACATGGCAGCATAATTTCAACAAAGGCCAAAAGAGCAAGAAACACAAATCAGGCAGTCAGGCATGTTTTCAACAAACCAACAGTTTAGGCAGATTATGTAACCCACTATATTTGGAGGTGGAACTGAAAGTCAGTTCACCTAAAATGTTCGTGTAGTCTGTCATATGCACACTGACTGGTAGGTCATAGTTGAACAAGAAGCCAGCCAGTTTGCGTGATCATTTTGGTGTTCATTGCTGGGAACAAGTGATGCTGGCAAATACGGAGGTTTAAAACCTGTCTGACAGCCCAACTCAAATTTCTTGCCCTGTCTCACTTTGTTCTAAATCTTAGCTATTACTCTGAGTATGATGTTATTACTGATGTCCATATCTGCTATTATAGACCCAGTGGTAACAAAATTAAATTATAGCTTGAGGGGCCAGAACCAAAAAAGTCTAAAATTTCTCCTGTCTTGGCCTCTATCACATGAACAATCTACTTTCAGTCACCCATCAGCCCCTACAATATACAAACACACACATACCTTTACCATATAGGTTACATGCCAGCCCTCATTTTGGGAACTGTTTTAGTAAGGGTGACACAGATGTCAGCTGTGAGGGATAAAGATCGACAGGTGAGTTTTGGCTGAAGGATATGGTACACATACACACATCAGCAAATGCACATACACACATACACAGATATGATCCCTTGATCTGTGTGATCTAATTCAGGCACTGGCTGAGCTGTCAGTGATGTTGGGGTTAGGTGAGGTGGTTCGACACAAAATATTCTGCCAACAGCTCTCAGCTCCCAGCACACTAGTCTCACATTTTGATCCTGCAAGCATCATACATGCATGGTCAAAACACACCACTTAGATCAAGGAATGTGATAAACAATGTGATTAAAGCAATTTAAATATTCTGAACTTTAGTTTTGAGTAAAGCAGACTTGACGCTACCATTTCACCATAATCTGCATCTGCTGTGGTCTATAAGTTCTTTTACATATAAATTTAAGTTCCTGGGCCTAAGACAATTTTAATTGAGAGGGAACCAATAAC
>VUQH01035737.1:14331-27639 GCA_015106775.1 Etroplus canarensis | reverse complement strand
TTTCTCCGGGGGGGGGGGGGGGGGGGGGGGGGTCATCCAATAACAAAAATCTTTGTAGTTGTAATCTGAATGCAACAACTACACTTTATATAGATAAGGTACGTGTGTACGGGTGTTTTATCTCAATGTGGTGAAGCAGTTTTGTAGGTTTCATTGCTTCATTAGCCAGTCGGTCACAGCGGGTGAGGAGCATATGTATTACCTGTTGTAATGAACCTGTAACTTAGGTAAGAATCTTTGTATTTTCTTTTAAATGCAGCTTTCTTTTTGCTGGCGGTCCGTGACCCTTCTGCTGTCCCATTGTTTGCTCATTCCTTCCCAAAAAGCTCTTCAGTGAATTTTATTTTCAAGGGTTAACTTGTGTCGCTGATGCGTGAAATGACGTTTCAGAGTCAAGTGCGGTTAGTGAGGCGAGGGTGGAAACAGTTGTTTTTCAAAATAAGATCTGGTAGAAGAAAGAAAAATAACATTTTAACCACGACATTTTTTCTTTGCGGCCCGGTTCCAAATGGTCCACGGACCGATACTGGTCCACAGACCAGGGGTTGGGGACCCCTGGTATAAAGAATGAAGCCACTGGACTCTGGAGCAGTGGCAACTAGTTCTGTGGCGTAGTCAATCATACCAGTCTATCTGACAGTCTGATGGAGGAGCATGAGACTGCCATGACAAGAGAATGTTACCTGCCTGATCACACTGTGCCAATTGTAAAGTTTTGTGGAGGACGGAAAATGATATGGAGTGGTTTTTCTGGTGCTGGCCATAGCTCCAGTGAAGGGAAATCTTAATGCTTCAGTTTACGAAGACATTTTGGACAATTGTATGTTTTCAACTTTGTGGGACCAGTTTGGGGAAGGCCCTTACTTGTTCCAGCATGGCATGACTGTGCTCTATTGCACAAAGCAAGGTCAAGAAAGGCATGGCTGGATGAGTTTGAGGTAGACACTTCTCTTGTCCAGCATGATTATGCTCCAGTGCACAAAGCGAGGTCCATAAAGACATGGTTGGATTAGTTTGGTATGGAAGAACTTGAGTGGCCTGCACAGAGCTCTGAACCTTTGGGATGAACACGAAGAGCAAGTGGGAGCCAGGTCCTCTCATCCAACATGGGTGTCTGAGCTCACAGTGGACGCTATAAAGGGGGACCAACTCCATATTATTGTTCATGGATTTTGAATTATATGTCAAAAAAAGCTCCTGTAGGTGGCCCAAAATGTTTGTCCAAATAGGGTATATCTACTTACGGGGAGGTTTTAAACTAAACAGGCATATTTGATATGTGCTGCGAATGATACTTAACAGGGAAGGTCAAGAAAATCTTTTGAAAGAAAGACTTGTGGAGAGAAAAATATTACACAAACTAAAGAGTTCTTCTCTCTCATCGTGCGGCCCCATTTAATTATCTGTCTCTTTCTTTGGAAGCTTTTGTTGGACACAGAGGCTATGGCATATGAATCCCCTGGAAGGACACGATAGAGGAATTGAACTTAGGGTTTGTTTGACTTGGAACTTAGTTCTTAATTCTCTCATATGAACATTTGGCATCTACATCCTCAAGTCAAATAGAGACGCTGGGCGTCTCAAGTTCAGTCTTCTTAATTTTGTTCTTAATCTAGAGGTATATTTTTGATAGGGTAAAAAAAACTTTTGGTGAACTAACACTGCAGTAGATAGTGGACAGCATGGAAATGAAATTTCTAATTCTCACAACAGCTCTGAAATTTAACACCAACAGTATGACACTTGACTTTCTTAAGAATGTTCAAATAAAGCCAAATAATACAACCAAATATTGTTCAGCTAATTAAAATATAAAAAAAAACATTTTGATCAAATATTTATCTTAAAGATATTTCGTTTTGAGCCTTCAAGCCCTCGCAGTGCAGTAATGGAATTACAAGAACAGAGGGGGAAATCGCTAAACCATGCAAAAGGATAAAAAATGCGCTAAGAAAATATGAAAAAACTACAGAGATAGTAGATAACACTCTTACGGGGAGCAGGGGGTGACCAGTTCCACACTTTCCTGAAGAACCTGAGAGGATTTGTGTCATGTCATCATACTGACCCCTAGTGGTGGTACATAGAACTCCAACTGCATTTAGGGCCAGGAGAGAGCTAACTGAACTGAGCATACATCTAAACATGCCTTTCCTGTCACTATGACTCATCTCTTTGCATTGCAAACGTAATAAGCTTCTCCAAGGACAGAGAATTAATTGTGGCAAAAGAGAAATATAAACAATTAAGTTTTACAGAAAGCAATGGTGATCCTACAGCACTGCCAAAGAGCTGCTTAATCACCAAATTTCCATTTCTTATCTATATTTATTTTTTACATTTTATATGGCCCTGCAGAGTTTTATATCAAACTGCAGAGTACTCTCTAGTGTGACATCTTTAACAGATGTGTTTATGATGAAACTAAGCTTGACTGTGCTTAATTGCTCTAGTGTAAATATTATAATCATCTGGTACTAGCGTGAAAACACTTAAGGATGCAGCTAAATCAACACAGCAGAAGTCCAAGTGACAGCATCAGATACGTTTCCTGAAATGTTAATAATTAAAATGTTCTTTAGCCAGAAATCTGCTGCAGCCCTGCCCCATGTTCTTTAACAAAGAGCTAAATGGGTCAAGTAGAAGCTTCTCCAAATTATATGACTTGTAAAACACATAATTAACCTTCATTTGTGAAGGATAACATTGTGTGAATGCCCTCCAAGCAAAATGTAATTATAAATCCAAGCAAACAAATTAATCCAACTGAAAAAAAGCTGTCTAGTTTCACAGGGCACAAAGACAAAAGACAGATACTGCCTGGTTCATCCTTGCATCTGGCTTAAATCTTGGTCAAGACCAAGAATGACGCTACTCTACCAACCTCAGCTAGAGGGATTTGCCAGGGATCTCTCTACATTGTTCTCCTGCCTGCCAAAAGTTCATTTCCATGTCCTCTCATACTGGCTGAGCTGGGTGCTGTGGTTTTAATGTCATCAGAAAAGTAATGCAACCCATTTTGTGCGGTGCGCCTGTCATTTGGTTGAATTTGAACTAGGAAGAGGTGGTTTTTCCACTCTGCTTTGGCCAGCTATTCTGTACGCACACATAAACACATGGTGAAGTCACTGGAGCTGGGAAAGAGTGCTCTATGAAACCAAATGTTCAAGCTAACTCAATCCAAACATTACGAAGGTTGAAAGCTAGACCAGAAACACTATTTCTTCATGATAGCTAGAATCATCACAATAGGATAATGATTATTTCAAGTTACAGGGAAAAAGAGAAAAGTTCCTACTCAAAATTTCTGCTCACCTCAAGGCAATGAGAAGAGTTTTCAGGCAATGATTCATTGATGAAATCTTCCAGGGCTTTGGGCTGGTTGGTCTGATTAGCAGTGGGTTGGTTAGAAGAAACAGTAGAAGAATCACCATCAGCTTTTTCCCTCATTTGCACTTTCTGAAGACGTCGTTCCTTTCTCAAGTCTTTGGCCTTTCTACATGGTGGCCGGCTAGGATCAGCTCCATTACCTGCACCCCAGAGAGAAGACAATATAGTGAGAGAACTGTCAAAGTTTTCCTACAGGCACACCCCTTATTTAAATTTCATTCAAAAGAAAGGGAGTAGAATTTTTGCAAATTTTCCTGGTGCAAAAAAAAATGTAGAAGAACCACTTCAAAGGAATTAACTAGGGTAAAATGATCATTCTCATTATGACTTAAAAAGTAAGAAAGATGTTAACTTTGAGCTGTTGTCACTAATGAAACTTAAAAGTGGGGTACAATTGGTCAGGCCTTCTGGGAGAAAAGGGTTGCTATGTTTGCTTCAGTGTACCCCCTGCCTTAGAAGCAAATTCCAACAGGGAGCACTAAGCAAATCACAGACCGCACATTAGTTATCTTTCATTTTGAGGTCATGGGTCATTCCATTGCTTTGGAATTAAAGAGTCAAAATACATAATGATTAGGTGTTTTTCTCCTAATCTATCCATGTTTGCATGAGGAAATAAATTAATGCCCCAGTTCATCATACCTGAGGCTGTTGTTGGTTGTTATTAAAACACAGTCATACATTTTGTCTTTTTTCCTCTATCTGCAAGACTTACAAAAACATTCTCTGAAGCGACTAAATCCCTGCCTGTTTCTTTCGGCCTGTCTTATCCTGCTGCTCCTCCTCCACCACCACCTCCTCCTGGGCGCTTGCCAAGCCCTCCAGCTCTCCGAGCATCCCATGTCAACAGTTTACACGCCCACATCCTGTTTGGAGCAATACGGAAACAAGAGCCGTTTCCTGCTTGTCATATTGCCAGCTGCCACCATCAGCTCATTCACTAACTTTCCCCTCCGGTGACGTCACAAGGAAGAGAGATCCCTGATCCTGACCAGGGGGGAGAGAAACTGTGGTCCTGGCCAAGAATCACTGACAGTATTCAGCTTTCACTGTCTCAAGGTCCTTTATCTTCTACTGTAAGGCAGACTGTATACTTCAACTAGTAAATATAGCTCTTAAGCCATGCAATATCTTTAAATCATAAATGGAAGTTTTCAGTGCATGGAATAAACTAAAATCCCAGTGAAAATGCAATAATGTTTATTCTGTTTTGTTCTTAAAATGGTTTGTTCTGGGGTCATTAGAGAGTATAGTCACCATAAATGTGGTGACTAAGATAAATAATTTCATCTCAAGGTCCCCATTTGTTGCACTAGACTTTACTAGTCTAGACTGACTAGACTGGAGGTACTAAAAGAGGGTTGCATTTCTGAGAGTCCTTTGATATACACACACAACCCTAGCACTGATAACTTGGTCAAATAGTTTATCTCTAAGAATAAACAAAGCGAGGTCAAGGAAGAGTGGTCACACTGACAACAAGAACTAGAGTCTGGATAGGTTCGTTACACTGACTCAACCACAAACACATCAACCCTAATCCATGACTACTCTGTCCATGTGCCTCTCTCTCCCTCTAATTATGCATTTAGCATCAACACATACTTTCTCTCTCAGTCTCACAAATGCAGACACAGGTACTCCTCAGGACAGGATATGCAGCTGCGGTGAAGATAATGTCTGACAGATCAGTTCCTGTGGAAGACGGATGCACCTTCTCCAGTAGTTAGCGCTTCATAAAATATATTACACACTCAGTCCCTTCTTCCCTAAGCACACATACGACTTTTACAAGATACACTCAATGTAAACTGTCTAGAAATATAACTTACTGCTTTCCTGTATGCAAACATGCGAAAACAAGTCAGATTTGATTTACAGTGAATGGAGAATGCTGTCATTTGTGAGCATCCAATAAAATACCACTGTGGGTGTGCAGTGTCATTTGTTACAAAGCATGCCCTGAGAAACTCCTGTAAGTATTTTCAGCTAACTAACTTAAAGACCCTCTACTGTAATCAAAATAAGTTCAGCTTAGGTTTTTGCTAAGTGGAGCCTACCCAAAGTTATAAAATGCTCTAGTCATAAAAGTATAGGAAAGATAAAGTCCAGGTGTTTTCTGTTGAAGGTGAATGGGGGGGTTGGAGAACCACCCGCTCCATGAAGTAAATCTTCAATGCTTCCGCTTCACTGAAAAGACTTCTTATGACAGTGTAACGAAGAGGAGTGTTGTGCTGACAGACACATAACAGTAAAATGACATTTTACGTCTGGATTTGGACAGGCCTGTGCCAGTACCAAGCTTTCTATCTCCAATATACTTCCTTCCCTTTTAATTAATGAGGCTTGATGCTGTTCTTATTTTAGTTTGGTAGGAAAAGTACGGTTGTTAGAAGGTTTGCTTCCTGTGCCTAATGGGAGTTTATTATCTCTTCACTATAAGTGTTATTAATTCATTACTGTGGGTTGGCGGCCAGGATATCCTGTGCTGGAAGTCCAAACCAGACACACTCTTAAAAACACTGAAGAAACAGTGAAGAAACAGCACCCTCATTTACAAAGACGTTACACAGCGCAGACTGTTACCAAGGTCAACAGTGACACCCTCTGGCAAGATATGATACCTCGGTTGCTGCAGAACAGCGCCACATCACTTGTCATGGGAGAAATGGCATGGATTAAAGCAGCAACATAAAGAAGCCATTTAGTATTGTGCATAAGTCACATTGAATCAGGGTAGAAATAACTTAAGATAATTTCTTCTGGTTATTAAATCTGCCTTTTTAAGCAGAAAGCCAATCATTACTGAGGGTTCCTCAATAAGTCTCAGTTTGCTAATTATGCAGTTGATTCATTTCCAGGATTTAAAAAACTATACCGTCTTCCAGTTAATATTTAAATATGGGAATTCACTTTTCAGTAAAGAAGTTATAGAGAAGGTGCAAAAACAAACAGAAAAATCCAGAGAACAAAAATAACAGGACAGGAAAAAATGGCAACATATAAATAATACATTAATACTCCCAATGATCAGTACACCATTTGTCTATTTTCACTGTTTTTGCTGTGGCAGCATTTATTTTCAATATAAATCCCATGAAGTTCAGCGTTAACAACTCTCAACATCCTCAGTGAAAAACAGGTCCTTTGTGACAGCTTTTCTTTTTGGAACACTGCTGCACTCATCAGTGTCACTCCCCTCTCTCTCTTTCTATCTCTCTCTGATCAAAACCAAGAAGGGGTTATGGGTCATTCCATGTCAAAAACAGCAGTTTGTGAACACAGACCCTGTACTGTAACAATTAAAAATAACCATGTTCTAATCATTATCCTATCCTTTATGACCATCATAATGTTATTGAAATAGATTACTTATTATATATGTTATTAACTTGAAAGACAGTAATTACTAGGTTATTGTTTAGAAATCACTCTGTAACTCGTGGGTTATAAACACCTTATAATTATATCAATAAAAAACAAAACTGATTGCCTCCTAGAAATAAAATCCTGGTTCAGCTGCAGCTTCCTGAAATTAAATAATAATAAAACTGAAATGCTGCTTGTCAGCACCAAACCTATGTTATCCAAATCAAACAATTTCACTCTATTTCTTGACAACTTGTCCATCTTTCCTGTCCCTCAGGTCAAGAGTCTGGGTGTCATCCTTGACAGTACACTCTCCTTCACTTCTCACATCAACAGCATAACACGATCAGTATACTTTCATCTCCGAAACATCAACCGTCTGCGTCTGTTCCTCACACCGCTGCCATACTGGTCCATAGTCTTGTCACCTCACAACTTGACTACTGCAACTCCCTTTTATTTGGCCTTCCTTAGAAAACTCTCCACAAACTGCAGCTTGCACAGAACTCAGCAGAGCCCATCATCACAAGATCTCCATCCACCCGTCACATCACTCCCATTCTTCAAAACCTTCACTGGCTGCCAGTTATCTACCGAATACTATATAAAATACTAATTATCACTTTTAAGGTCATTCACAACCTCGCTCCTCCATATCTCTCTAAGCCTATTCAAAACACCATACCTTCTCGCACCCTCAGATTTTCTTCTTCTCTGCACCTGAATACTCGTTCTGTTCGCCTTATTACCACGGGTAGGAAAACATTTAGTCACTCTGCCCCCCAGTTATGAAATTCACTTCCACCAGACCTCTGCAATATTAGTTCTCTTCAACACTTCAAATCCAGATTAAAAACTCATTTGTTTAGGCTTTCCTATTCTCTGTAAGAAGAAAATCTGTTCAAATGTTTATGTGTATGTTTTATCGCTTGTTTTTAGTATATTTATCTTTTTTAATGTTTTTACTGTTTTAACTGCTCTATTTGTACAGTGACCTTGAGTGTCAAGAAAGGCGCCCTTAAATAAAATGTATTATTATTATTATTAAAACAATTCACTTGATACTTGTAGGGAAGTTTTATTAGGGTTATGGAAACATAAAAACTTGTTAATTCAGTCAATGTTATCTTTACTTCAGTTTTCTCTTCTTTGCTCTGCACTGTATATGTAAACAGGTGCAGTATCATCATATTCATCACTAAGGCTGCTTTAGCCACTCGTATAAGCCACTGAAGTTCATGGACTCTTGTACAGCTGCAATTAACACTAATCAGTTAATAAGACAGTTAATGTCTTTATTATTTTGTCAATAAAGTGAAATTTTGAAGAATATGCATTGATTTCATTTACAAACAGTTCAAATCCCAAGGATACTCATCTACTATGAAAACTGGATTAACAGATGTATATAATGATCACCTCTGGGAAGCTAAAACCAGGTCAAACATTTGCCACTTATCCTAAGTTTATGTTCAACTTTGTTTAATCAGCTAATTGGTTAGTTGCTGCTACATGTCTAGTTTCATGGTTTGTAGTTTTTACAATTAAAAAATGAGCAAATACCCAGATTGTGCTCTCAAAAAAGGGACAGTAACAAGTTCGTAATTAATAAGTAACTAACAATACTAAAATATAAAATATTTTCTTACTCTATTTTCAGCAACAGCATGAACAGAACTATTTATGATGACTATTACCCACCACTTCAAATTGCATGATATTTCTTACCTGGTTTAGGAGCTGTGGATGCTGTTCTCCCATCTAGAACAGACACTGGATCATTCTGTGAGGATTCAGAGCCCGTAGGTTTGGCATCCACTGCTTCCTTTGGAACTTCTGAGATAGTTGGACACTCTGCAGCTTCCTTGCGCACATCTGTGAGAGCACTGCACTTCAATTGCACTTGACTCGGCTCCCGCGATCCTGCCTCTTCACACACGGAGTCCATTGGCTCACCTACAAGACATAAAAGTGATATTGCTTACACTAGACAGTGTACCGTACAGTCACATTACTAACCCTGTTTTACCACCAAACTCTAACTGTACTTTCAGCTATACAATACATGAACAATCCAAGAGTACTAACTGCTTACAGATTGTCATTTCATGCATGTACTGTACAACAATAAGAGTGTGAATCTATGCATTAATACCTCGTATACTATACTTACCCTCTTCCTGCCCCTTTTGCAATTCCCCTTTAGAAATAAATCTGTTCATCTTCTTCAGGATTTTCTTGTGGGATCTGGAAGGCTGGAAGTTCAGTGCATGACATCTTAAAAGAGAATACAAGGCAAAGGTTAACCACAGATTAATAAATTATATATTTGCTGTTAAAGCAAACATTTAATGGTGTATTATTTAATAAAGATTAAACTATCATAGACCACATTTATTTGTTCCAGGTATGTCTGGTATTGTCAGATCTGAAGTTACTGGAAGCAGAATCGTCAGGATATTCTAATAGGTAAGTCAGTACAATTACCTGATGGTATACTGCGGACAACATGTCTTCTTCATTATGGGTTTATAAACATATTTCCCACTTCTGAAAAGGAACACATGGACAAGGTTTTTGGAAAATAGACATAAATACAAATAATTGTTATTAGGTTGAGGCATCCACAATTATATTTCTTGAACTGAATTTAATATTTAGGAGAAAAGGTCCAAATTCAAGTAAGCAGGCAATCCCAGAGGCAATTACATACCTTCTCCATCCTCGATCGATGAGGTCTTGGTAGTCTTGTACTGTCATGGTGTGGGACCACATTCCTGTAAAAAAAATTAATCATGTCCTGAAAATGTGTAACTGGTTTCGCCATGATTTTATTCACAGCTGCAACTGTTGAAAATATGGAAAGAAACTTAGGCAATGCTCAACAAAACTCTCTTAATTACATTACCAATCAGCCTAAAGGTCAACCAAAAGCCTAAAAGATTCTTCATTGTGAGCCCTGATTCAATTAAGGACAAAAAAGCACTAAATTTGCAATGAAGTTTTTATTTATTCAAAAACTATTTTTCCAATGAGAATAAATCATCCATGGGTGTATACTTCCCAATGTCTAACTTCATAAAGTGGACTATAAACTGGGAAAAAGAGTCAGGCTCTTCACAACTGAATAAAATAAAGCTGAAACAGAAGGTATGTACACAAACAAGGCGTAGTTCATTAAGAAGCTGCTTGAAGCCTTGTGGTAGGTCCAAATTTTGCTCCAGTTTAAAACAGCATCCCCAAACTGCCATTCCCACAGTACTTTAAGGTCCCAATGGAAATATACAAATTTATAATTTGTAGCCAGAGCAGATCCCCCTTCCCAGAACTGAGATCTGAGCTCTTCCTTTCAACTCTTGACCTTCCTATCACTACTGCAGCCTGCATAAACATATCAAAATGTAAACTTCTATGGTAAGACAACAATCAGTTTACATCTAAAACAACTAAGGTAACCGACTGTGGAAAAGTTTTCAGATGAGTATAATATACAAGGGGATGGTGCTTAACCAGAGTCCATAGAGACAAGGAGACCACACAGCGGTCCAACAGAAAAAGGAGCAACACTGTAGGCTTTCTATACTAAAAAGAATTTTGTGAGAGACACGTTATCATTGCTTTTACCAATAACAATTGTTTAAAAAGCACTTGTATGTATAAATCTGGACTTCAAACATAAACACATGTATGTAGTGTGATAAGAAAAATTTAAAAAACACTCAATTTCAAAGTAATTAAAAACTTCATGGATATCAATCTGTCCAGTTAGGAAACGGAAACCTTTGTGAATCCATTTCACCTGCTTTGGTGCAAATGAAAGTGACAACAGGTATACTCGAGAGGAAACAACAAGACAATTCCCAAAAAAGGATTGGTTCAAAAGGTCCTGACTAATTTTTCTCCAGTATTCTATTTTCTCAAGAATTTAGAGGGGATACCAGGAGATGGCCGTTATGTTAGAGAGCTGGACAGGGCTATAGAAGTGCATCAACCCAGCAGCAGGACCATTACCTGCTTCTTTGTTAAAGGACAAACTGGAGAACTGCCAAAGCCCCACAAAATGACCGCCAGCAGGCTACTCATCTATATGGTTTTGACCAAACCCCTGGTTCGATTTCAGGTGGGGACATAAGCCCCTCTCACCATGGAGGGTTGTGTCAGTAAGAGCATCTGGTGTAAAACCTTTGCCAAATTGCCATGGTGAATTAATCTGCTGTGGTGACCCCTTGGTGGAAAATACAAGGGAATAGCCGAAAGGTACAATTATCAGAATCAGACTCCATGGCAGCATGAGGGCCTGGCATCCTTCAGTAGGACCTGTGCTCTAGTCTCCTGGTATCTCCTCTACACTCTTGAGACTGCGCTCAGAGGCACAACAAATCTTCTTGCAATGACACTTAATTTTTTGAGCAGTGTATGTATCAAGACTATTTTTAATCACTGTCATAAACAAACATCTTTGGTTTTGCATATGCTGTGTCTCCTGTGCTATTTAGTGACATTAGCAATATGTCTGTAATTGGATAACTAAATAAACAGTATTAAAAATCACACCATTTTATGATCCATGGAGAGTTATGCTTAAATTAAAAAATGTCTGGCCTTACCACCATATATTTAGTTTCTTAGGCTAATAATTAGGTCATACTTAGGTTTCTGGCCTATGTCTGTTTAACTAATTAGCATTTAATTTTATTTTGACAAAAATACATGTTGTATTAACTAGTTAAACAAGGAATTCATGGGTCTAAAATCCTAATGTTAGTTCTAGAGAACAAAAAAAGGATTCTACACATACATCGGATGTGAGTGCAGCCTGCTGTTACCATCGCACACCTAGAGTGTGTGTGTGTGTGTGTGTGTGTTTTCATCGGTCATGTCCTTTCCATTCTTCAACCCTCACTGAGGCATGATGGACACAATAACACAGATGAGAGCAGATGTTGTGTGGAGCCACATTTGTTTTGTATCTGACAACACCATTGATAGTATCACTGCACCAATCACACCAAGGAAAACAATCTTATAAAACACCTGTTCTGAAAAGTCTACAACACAACAGATATACTGCTCATATACCTGATAATCCATTTATTTACAGTACAGGCTGTTCAACATGCCTTTTCAGGAAAGGGAAATAAAATTATGACAGCATGGATATAATATTGAGATAATGTTTGACCTGCAGCCACGAAGGAAACCTGTCACCCTATAAGACTGTTACAGACTTGAAATAATGACACAGGTAGTAGTAAGTGTTCTGTTCTTCCTCAAATGATGTAACATAGCAAGATTACCACTCTTATCTTAGATTAGACATCAGCTCTTGTCTGCAGGCGATGTGCCCAGTCGCTCACTGACTACATTAGGGCCCGCCTGAACCCTAATTATAGTAAACCTGTCTCATCTCTGCCCAGCTCAACTCAGTGACAACAGTCTGACCTCCCATCTTCTTACACTGCTTCTATTTAAGATGAAAGTCAGAGCTTTTAAAAACTGAGCCAAATTAATTCACTGTCAACATCATTTTGCTGTTTTCCTTAATCTCGATTACATACTCATCTTTTGCTTTAAGTACTTTGGTTTACACAGAAACTTCCCTTAGAATATAAAGCTTCCCAACACACTGTATCCACAATGAAAATAAGTGTAGGGAAAATTGCTTTTAATAAATGTCGTTCCATTCATTCTTTATTTACACTATAAGTTCACGCAAATGATTCGAGTTTAACTGAAAGTAAGGCCAGGTTTCAAAAACTTGCAAACACTCTCTTCTGTTTTGGCATGTTATAAAAGCTTTTATCTTTGAATTAGTATAATTTTTATACCGTTTCTGAACGTTAGTGAGTTTATTTACCAATCTACATTGCTTGTTACACAATAACAAAGTGTGATAAAGCACTATAACAGGTGTCGTTCACTAGCACTTATGTGCTTTTTAAAGCCCCGGAAACAAGACATCCTGCTTTTCCTGAGCTTTTTAAACCAACACCGATAGGCCTCTAGTTAAACCGTCATCCCATACCGACTTACTAAACCAGCTGGACTTTCTCTTCTGAGATCAGCAGCCTTGCTTCCTCTTCCTGCTCTGCCCAACATACTACCTGCTGGCTGTGTGCCAGCAGAGATGTTATAGTGTTGGTCCCAAGTTAAATAACGTTATTCATCAAGTCATTCATCAGTACGGGCCAATCTTGCCAAATTATCCGAACACTATTCTACAAGTCCTGTTCCGTTTCCCGATCCCCAGCACTGAGCTGTAAGCTAATGGCTAAAAACTGAGCTGGGTCAATAACCTGAAACCTTATTTTGATATTATTGTAACGCTGAACTGCCTTTACACTCGCAGTGTCCGCACAGTCGATGTAACGTACTCAAATGTACTGACATTAGGGTTATTTACAGTACAAATAGCAGCTAGCCTCCTTTCAAGCCCGGCTGTTATTCCAGCAAATAGACGGAGGTCGGTCGTTAGCACAAGCCAGTTCAGTGCTCCCTCTGTTTTTATCTTTTTTTTTTTTTTTTTTTTTTTTCCCCTTCCCCCTTTCC
>VUQH01035736.1:4785-26406 GCA_015106775.1 Etroplus canarensis | reverse complement strand
CATTTCTGGTTTTTTTCTGTCAAGATGGGGTGCTGAGTGTACATTGATGAGAAATAAAATGAACTTTTTTGATTTTGGCAAATGGCTGCAATGGCGCAAAGAGTGAAAAATTTAAAGGGGTCTGAATACTTTCCGTACCCACTGTACATTCCCTTTGTCTGGTTACTTAAATCAAAAAGTATTATAAGCAGAGAATAAGCGTTCAGTCTTAAACAGCTAACATTACTTATCATGTGTGTGTAAGTACTTGTTAAACTGTTATTCAAACAAAGCAACAACCTCCCATGGTCCAAATAAAAACTTTCGATTTAAAGATATTTAATATATAATTTTTTTTTTTTAAAAAAGCATTGATATATTTTATTTCTTGGCAGCACAAAGAAGATTATGGGATGCTTTGAAACGCTACAAAACAAGTTCACGCGCACGGTCATGGATACCGAAGGTCTGAAGCATATTATTTGCATCAGTTATGTCATAGACTTAGTTTATGTTGTGTGCTAACTACATTTTACCAAGCCTGATAGTGATTTTATTTTTTTTTTAAATTTAATTATGCATACAGGTATTTAGCAGCCCGGGTTCAGATGGAGGGGAGCAGTTTAATAGAGGTGGCCCAGTGCAGGGCCAGGAGGGTGGAGGGCGGACTCTTCCGTGTCTAATCCAAGACAGTGAGCTGATTCTGGCGGAGAAGTTGGGCTCTGGGTCCTTTGGAGTGGTGAAGAGGGGAGAGTGGTACACGCCCAATGGGAAAGTGGTAAGGACGAGTTTTAGAGATATACTGAAATGTCTGTGAGTTGAGCTTTTTATTGAGTTTACAAATGCTATGTAGACCGTAGACTGGATACATAAGATGGACGTAGCTACTGTGACATCAGCCTTTAGTATGTAAAGCCCTGTTTCAACACTTCATCATTAAAATTATGTTTTTTTTTGGAACCCTGGCATCCAGAGGACCGGGTGGAATGCTATTTTTATTGGTTATTTTATTTTTATTGGTTAATTCTAGTAAACTTGGTTATAATGTAGTACATCTATCGACTGAATCCCACAGACACAGATATTTGCTATTTGGTAACATGGTAACATACAAATAAAGTAGTACACTCACCAAAATCTGGAGAACAGACTTCTTAGGTGGGCTGCTATTCTAATTAACTACACAGCATTCCGCATTATTTGTCATAGAACTGGATTGAAAGCACTCCAAAAAGGGCTCAGCATAGGTGAAACCTAGTTTATAACTGCCAGTGGCTATCCACTGGGCATCGTTTGTCAGAGAAGCCATACCCATAACTTTAAACCTTAATAAAAATATAACTAGTTGAGTTTAAAAACTCACCCTCTGTGCAGCTATTATTAAGGGGAAGACTGGCTACAGGGACCAAAACAGTTCTTTTGTAGCAGGCTGTACACATCCTTCATTTCTGCCATAAAATGGGACAGTTTAACATGGGAGTCTGTGGAGATTGACTTACATTTGGAGCCAGCTTCAAGTGGCCATTAGAGGAGCTGCAGTTTTTGACACTTGTGCATAAGTTTATTTTTTCTGCTTAAGAGGTTGCCAGCAGACTGCACCTGTCAGCTACTAGTAGCGGATAACTAAACATAATCTCAAATAGAAGTGGCTAAAATGCCAGAGTTAAGGCTACAAATCAATATGTGACTTCAGACTAGTTACGTCCACCTTTCATATACTTTTTTGTGATTATTACCTGGATTTTTTTTTCTCTAAGAAGCATTTTAGCCTCTTTCAGCTTGTTGAAGTGAAGTGAAGAACTGGTATGTGGGCCTGATTGAAACTGATCCTGTCTGTTTATATCCTTCCACCCACAGTTGCCTGTAGCAGTAAAATCACTGAGGCAGTCGAGGCATTCAGACACACTGATAGACTTTCTCCAAGAAGTGACCACCATGCAGTCCTTAGACCACCCCAATATCATACGACTCTATGGTGTGGTGCTTACACAACCCCTCAAGATGGTAGGTTGTGAACTAAGAATAATAAGGGATAAAGAGTTGATCTATTCCAACTAATATATTTTAGGAACAAGAATCAACACTGATAATTTGTCCTTCCTTTAGGTAACAGAGCTGGCAGCCTTGGGCTCACTTTATGATACTCTGCGCTCACGTCAGTATGAGTACCCTCTGGTTCGCCTCTGGCTTTTTGCTACGCAGATAGCGGCAGGCATGGAGTACCTGGAAAGTAGGAGATTCATCCACAGAGACCTGGCTGCAAGAAATGTACTGCTGGCATCCAAGGAGATGATAAAGATTGGGGACTTTGGTCTGATGCGAGGCCTGAACCAGGAGAAAGATCACTACATAATGTCGGCACACAGAAGGATACCTTTTGCATGGTGAGGGCTATTGGGAAAACTCAAAGCTTGAGCCCTTTAGCCTGCAACTTTAGTAATTTCCCCCCGGGAATTAATTTAAAAAATTCTCATTCTGATGCTGATAGAAATGATATCAATCACTTATAAAGTCTTTTTTTTCCTTCTGTTCTGTCGGCCTGCCATATTTCCAGGTGTGCTCCAGAAAGTCTTCGTGTCGGCTCTTTCTCCCATTCCTCAGACGTCTGGATGTTTGGGGTCACCATGTGGGAGATGTTTACCTTCTGTGAAGAGCCCTGGTTCGGTCTGTCAGGGCGACAGGTATGCTCTTATCAGCCTTGAAACTTTGACACAGTGCTTTTGGCTTTTGTGTGCGTGCCAGACATTTTTTTTTTCTTCATGTTGGAATGCGTGTCGCCGCCCCTATGCTATTTGTTTTTCTGACACACTGTATGACTCAGAGTTTTAGCATCACTGACATTTACTCTGCTCCATCCAGATTCTGTGGCGTGTAGAAAGAGAGGGGGAGCGTCTGGAGAAGCCGCCTGATTGCCCACAGGAGCTTTACACTGTCATGAGAAAGTGCTGGGCCTGCAATCCTGCTGACAGACCCAGCTTTGCCCAGCTCACTGCAATGGTGGCAGAGGTCTGAAGCATTTTTCTGTCCTTCTTAATGAAGTCAAAGCAGAGACTGTTGTTGTAGCTTAATGAATTTGTCTTAAAACCCACTGGAGTGTTTGCACAGAAATGCATTATTTCTCTGTCTTCCTCTACAGGCTAAACCCATGGAGGTGCAAGCAACAAGAGACTTTGCTGAACCCAGAAAACTCACACTTGTGGCCAATGACTTTGTGACCGTCATAGACCATGGGTGGGTGAGAGAAAGGAGGGTGGGACAAAAGAGTAAAGGAGAAATTTTAGCCAACACAATGGGCCTTTTGTTGATATGAAACAGGGATTTACACCAGCCTGCTCTTAAAGAGACATTCCATTCTCAAGTCCTCGAAAGCCTTTCACTTTGTTGGTCTAGCAGCTTTGAAACTAACTTCACTGTATTGTTTTCATTACATAAGAGATATGTGTTTAGGATGGTATTTATTACGTCACACTGTTTGATTGTAAATCTGAAAAAGAAGTTAAGACAGAAAAATCAACAAAAAATAGACTGAATCCTTAGAAATTTGATCTACATTGCATTTAAAAGAATTATGGTCATCTAATAAAACCACCAAGCTAAATTAAAATATTCAAATGTTAAGTACTCAATCTTTATGTAATACTTTAGGGCAGTTTTTATAATGCCTTTTATAAAGTATGTTTTTTTTATTTCTGTTGGCATCTTATTTGGTAGTTTGAAGTTTCTCAGTTTTCTAAAGTTCAAGAAAATTGAAAGAATTACAGAAATGAAGAAAGTCTAGTAACACTCAGTGATTTGTTACTATTTAAAGTGACTTTATGTAACTTTTATAATTAACATTATTTTTTTTACAAATTAAGTTTTTAATTCTTAAGCAACAAAGCACACCCTTTCATCATTCATTATGTTTGTTTCTGATTCAAGCTTGATTTATAGTGCTGTTGAATCACCATAGAGCTTTTAGCTTTTAGTGGGTGACGCAGTTCTTTGCATTTACACTTGTGCACTCATGTGTCTGCATTGCTCTGTATGAGTGAAACTGAGGTGATCATTTTAAACTTAGAGCTAATGAATATTGAACAACAGTTGCTTTTACTTAAAGGCAGGTAACAGAGAAAGCTTAAGAACTGGCTGAGTCTATATAGGATCATCATTAGCATTGTAAGCAAGCTAGATACAGTCGCAGCCTTTTACATTTGGTCATTATCCAAAACTAATCAATATACTGTGTTTACACTGCAAACTTACCATGAAGCTGATCTATCCCAGTTGATGTCTTCAACTTGTAGCTAATTTCTGGCAAGGTATATATCAGGGTAAGGTGTAGTTAGCCTTACCCTGACATGCTATGATTCAAGCTTCATTTGATCTGTTTTGTGTTAAATTCATTTACTTTGTTGATTTTTGTTCAGCCTCTCAGGCATTTGTTTTGATTTTTTTACATCCCCGAAAAGCAGGAATATGATGAAATCATCAGCAACACCACTGCTGCTGTAAATTCTTTGTGCCATCGTGATAGTGCAAAAACTCTTTGATGCAGGCTTTTGAATTTTGGCACGGTGATCAACCTCCATAAGATGTGGAACTGATTAGATTTTTCAGCCATTTTAAACATACGTAATTTCCAAGGTGGCGTTAAATGTGAAATTTTTACATTTTTAGCTATTTCTCTGTAACTATTCATCCAGTCTGCAACCAACTGGGAAACCAACAAAAACCAAACTTATTGTGGAATCATACACATTCACGGTGACACCATGCTGTGGCTGCCACCAATGCCATCTACTGGTGTTCCCGCTGAAATCAGTAAAAATGCTATTTTTTAGCCATATCTCTCTATTTGTCTGCTCTGCACCAAACAAAAACCAGACTGATCTTAGGATCATATACTTTCATGGCAACACCATGCTGCCGCTGCAAGTCATTTCTGATAGTGAAAGTGTGATGGTGCAAAAACTATTTGAAGCAGGCACAGATTTTCAACCATTCTGAAAATACAGATTTGCCAAAAGGTAACGTTATCATTTTTTTTTTTTTTTTACATCTTTAGCTGTATCTCTGTAACTATTCGTCCGATCTGTGCAAAACCAAAACCAAATTGATTGTGGAATCATATAGTTTCATGGTGACATGTCTGCTGTTGCTGCAGCTGAAATTGGTAAAAAAAAATGTTCAGGGATGTTTGACTTCATCCAATTTGCATTAAAAAAAAAAGAAAGGGGGGGGCTGACCATGGCTGGCATCTAACCTCTCATCACGTCAAGGGGGTCGGGTCAGGTCAGCATTCAAGAAGATATTGGAGCTTTTTGGGGATATATAGCAGTCACATGGTACACTCCGAGAGCTAGTTTAACTAGATGTTTTCCCTTTCTATATACAGTCTGGAGCAGAGCGAGTGGCGGGGCCAGAACCAGAGAACGCTGGCCGTTGGCTGGTTTCCTGCTAGCCTCATTGTGCCCACTGCTGCTGCCACCTCCACTGGCAACTCCGGGCCCAACCCTGCCTACATCTCAACCCCAATAAAGGGCAGTTTGCAACACACTGGTCACGGCGACATCAAACCTGAGCGCTGCTGGGGAACACCTGAGGGCCTGGACGAGTAAGTGATAATCCTCATTTATTCCGCCCTAACTTACTCTTTTATATATTGAGTATCTTTGCTTGTGTAATAATGCCACTACAAAATTGTGAGAGAGGGGAAAATTTTCCATTTTTAATATTGGGGTTTTTGAATGCACAAAATTGTCTGTTCTTAGACTCCACTGAACCAAAACTGACAGCATCTCACCTTGTATGTGTACCCAGTCAGAAATAAAAATAAGTATGTGATAAAGTGAATTCATAAAAGAGCTCAAAAACTATAGTTTATAAACTGAGCCAAATCTAAGGTAATGAAGAAGTATTAGGCATGTCTGACAATGGTTTGATTAACTGGATAAGCGGAAGATAATGAATGAATGAATGAATGAACAGTGACTAACCTCTTAATGCTGCTAAAAATACATCACACCAAAGAAATGGCTCCTGCTACACAAAATTAATCTTCAGAAACTTTTTGTTTTAATGATATTAAAGTATTTTTGGGTGGTTGCCTCTTCCTAATTTGTTGACCTTACAGGATACTAGAAAATGCTGACAAAGAGATTTCATTTAAGATTTTATATCCTGCTTATATCCTGTAGAAAACCATATAAATCATATCAGGCCTCTGAGTCACAGTTTTATTGCACAATGCTAAGCACAGTGCAGCACTAAGCTGTCACCTGTTTTCAGTTAATATTGTTTGTGAACCGAGGCTGTAAGTCTGACATGTTTACTGTTGTAACCTCTACAACAGCGGCAGCTGGAGGCTGGGCTCTAGCAGAGAGAAGGAGGGATCCAATCTGCAGAAAATGGCAGGTAGGAACACAAAATCAAAAAACTAAGATTTATTTTACAAGTCTAATATCAGCATCATTTCACTAGATATGATTTGGGATTATCAGTACATTAATATATTGGTTTACTTTTTCCTTCCTTTGTAGGGATATGTTAGTATATTCTTTGCTTAGGTGATTATTTTTAACTTTTTTGTCATGTAGTCTGGAGGCTCAAAATTCAGTGTTTCCTTAAGATCCTAAACCCTTAAAATGGTTCAAATTATATGTATATATAGCTAATAAAGCTGCTTGTACATCATGCATTTTTTTGTGAATACAGTTTTTTAAAAATATTTTAAATGTTGTATTGTTTCTTTATTTTGTGTAGTATTAAATCCATTTCAGAAGTAACTCACTTACATTTGGCCAGCCTGCCCCCTGTTGGCCCAATCAAGAAGCTTGGGAGTGCCTACAAATGCTGTACTAGAGTAATTTATACTGGTGGCTTGGTGTCTATACCGATATGTTTGTTTTTCTAGAAAATATTCAGCCACAATAGGCCAGATTTCTGCTTCAACTCACTAACTGTTGTAATATTTAACTGCACTACATATTTTTTACATATTAAAAATAATCTCCCTTTGTCTTCAGGTATGGCTCGGAGCCTGGAGTCAGTCTTAGGTGGACATCGGCCCCGTGCTCATACAGTAGGGGTGGCAAGAGTGGATCAGCATGGCAGACTCATTCCTTCTGTGATGGTGGCTCAAAGTGCAGTGATGCAGCAGGATATTCGCCGGTTGAGCGAGGCTAGTGCTATGCCCCCTCCTCGACCGCCACTCCCCAACCTGAAACAGATTAGAAAAGCCCAAGGGAGACCGACACTTCACCCCACCCCAGGCACCCAGTGGCCTCAGCAAATGGTTCCATACCCTCTGGTGCAGACACAACCTCAACCTCAGCCTCAGCCCCCACCTCAGCAAGCTGTCGGAAACTCCAACCTTACCAAAATGGTCCAGTTGGCGCGCTCTACCCCACAGCTGGATGAGCAGACAGACATTAGAGAGAGGGATCGAGAACGAATAAGAGAGCGGGACAAATTACCTCATGTGCAGAACACAAGAGAAAACCTTGTTGCACAGGTGAGACATTAGATTCTTACTGTTCAAGATGCTTTTCATGCTTATATGTTGGTAAAGGCTGTGGCAGGAATTTCTTTGGTACAATCACTGACTCGGGCGGAAGGATGAATTGATTAAATTTTGGCAGTCAAAGGTCATCAGTTAAGGCCAGTGTGACCTCCTGCTATCCATTCTTGTGAATTCAATATCTCAAGAACACCTGGAAGGAATTTCATCTGAAACAAATGATCATTTGGACTCAAGGATGAACTAGATGATGGAGTGATGATATTTTATATCCAAAAGATCAAATGTGAACTTCACTGTTACATCATATGTTCTGCAAAAACACTTTTCTGGCTTTATTCAGCACCTTAATGGACAAACAGAATGGGACATTGTCACCATATTTCACATTTGGCCAGAACTTGTGACAAATCCTTGACATCCACATACTGAATTCCTTCAAGGTCTTTACTAAAGACATTATATGATTCTGAACAGACATAAACTGCAACCCAACTGGTTGGTAGTTATTCTTGTTTTCCTGCTTTAAAAATCACTGAGTTGAGTAAACATTTGTTACTCTTTTTAGGTTATGGAGGCGGTACATGGAGTGACCACTGAAGAGGTTCATAATGCACTTCAGCGTAATGACTGGAACCCAGTGCGAGCTGAGCAGCAACTCAAGGTCAGAGCTTGAAATGAAGAGTCACCACACATAACTGCCATCTGCTGTTTAAAGCTGTTAATTAATGAGCCAAAGCAGCTTTCGTCAATGCAACTCAAAATGATTTATATAGGAAGGTGTAAAAAATAGACATCAAGACAAAAAGAATCTTAAAGTAACATAAGCCTGAATGAAATGTTAAGCAAACTTAATAAATACTTTATCTTTGCAGTTTAGTGAAAGGTATCAAGGAATTAAAGGTATTATTGAATACAGTAAAATATATTACAGACATTCTGTTAAATACTCATCAATAGAAATCATACCCAAAATACTGGCATTAATACAGTACAAAAAAATCTTAATTGTGTACCCTGTACCTGGCTGGTACAGGGGCTACTCTGGTCAGTTTTGATAATTTGAAAAATTGGGCAATATTTATAGAATTTGTTTCGGAGTTTTCTTCACTAAAGATCAGAAAAGGCAGATCCTGCATTACAAGCAGAAATTTAAATTGTGCTCCCTTAAGTTACTAAAGTGACACATAGAAAACCAAGGGTCAGGCGGAGAACATGTAGCATTTATAGCCTGCTGTGTGCACTTAATGCTGGGAGGCACAGAGCTGCATGGGTGGGTGTTTAATATGTAGCCAACAGTAAATTTGTGTCCAGAGTAGTACAAACAAGATAATCTAGTTGTGCTTTACAGGCATTTTTCTTGTAAATGAGGTTAAAGGACAGTTGCTTATTGACTATAAAGTTATCAATAACTTAAAGAGAGCACATCTGCAATCCATCTACATGTTCAGATTAAATTATCTGCTATAATGTAGGCCTCCTTTTGATAAACTAATGTGTATATTTTTTAGTTTAGGCCCAATATAACTTTAGTCAACCAATAATTTGCTTTAGGTACAGTCATGTGAAAGAGAGAGTTTTCACTAGATTCTATGTAGTGATGTGAACATTCCATGATTCAGTAGCTTGTATAACCACCTTTAGCAGCAATAACTTGAAGTAATCATTTTCTGTTTGGTATTATTTGTCTCTCACATGATTGTATAAGAATTTCAGCCCACTCATATTTACAACGTTGCTTCAGTTCATTGAGGTTTGTGTGTATTTGTTTATAGATGACTCTTAAGGTCCCAAGGTTCAGTCAAGTTGAAGTCTGGACTTTGACTGGGCCATGGCAACACCTTGATTCTTTTATGTTTCAGCCGTTCTGATTTGGAGTTGTGTATGCTTGCGATCATTGTCCTGACCCACCTTTGGTCAAGATTTAGCTGTCAGAAGGCCTCGTACTTGACTCTAGAATAATTTGCTATACGGAGAAGTTTGTGATAGACTCGATTACTGCAAGGTGCCCAGGTCCTGTGGCTGCAAAAAAAAAATCACTCCTCCACGCCACCGTTCTTTATAGTTGATACTATAAGGTGTATGTACTGATATGCTTCATTTGGTTTTGGCCAAGCATGGTGCTGTGCATTATGGTTACACATCTAAACTTTGGTCTCATGTGTCCAAAGGGCATTGTTCCAGAAGCTTTGTGTTTTTATCAGATGCAACTCTGCAAACCTAAGCTGTGTTTCCATGTTCCTTTTAGAGAGAATAGGCGTTCTTCTGTCAAACCTTCCAAACAAGTCATACTTGTTCAGTTTTTTCTAATTGTACTCTCATGAACTTTAACCTTTAACATGCTAACTGCGGCCTGTAGAGTCTGAGCTGTAGCTCTTGAATTTTTTCCCAATTTCTCAGAGTATCGTCTGGTCTGACCTCAGGGTGAATTTGCTAGGACATCTGTTTCTGAGAAGATTGTGGCATTGTATCAGCACACCTGAATGCTCCTTACCAGCAAACTGCCAAACCTCTGCTTTTATAGAGGTGGTCACAGTAGCTGATGATTAGTTAATCAAGGGCATTTGATTAGCAGCACCTGGCTGCTACTTACCCTCTTATTCCTATGGAAACAAGAAGGACGTACTTAGTTTTTCTCAGGAGTGCACAGAGTCATGTGAAAACTTTTTCTCGACTGTATTTTAAGCATTAAGGAAATCACAGTAATAAACAACAGTTTTCAGACCTAATGTGTTGCTATTTGGTTGTTTGTTCCATATCCAGAGTATTTTGAAGGCTGCACATGAGCTTTGTCCTTGTTTCTTCCCAGATTGAGCAGCTGTACTCACTAAGCATCTGCTCCAGAGAGGACTGCGTTAGGGTCCTCTCCAGATACCAGTGGAACCTGCAGCAGGCCAGCTGCCACCTGATCCGAGTATCACGTGAGAACCGGCCTGGCCCAGGCGAGAGGGAGAGACCTCCAACTAGCACTGATAAAAGAGTCTGAAGAGACTTTGGCTGGCTCTGTTGGGATAATTTTTTTTACTAATGCAAACATGGTTGACTTTTTCAGTACCACCCTGGTGTGTGGTGATACACTCCGACGCTTGGAGCCCCTTGATAAAAGGAGGAAATACAAGTTCATATGACAATAGAGAAATGAAGGTGGATGAATACAAAACTGGAATATACTTGGAAACAATTTAGCAGAAAGGCAACATGTTCTTGACCACTGTTTTATTTCTAATGTGAATTTATTTAGTATACTTTTGCACAGTTTTGTATCTTAATACACTTGTACATATTGTTAGAAATTTTGTTGAATAAAACTGAACTTTGGCCTCTATGTGAAAATGTATAAGGATATCCTTTTCGTCATTTCTAGTGAAACTGCAAAATATTTCAATTCCAGAGTTTGGCTTTAATAATAATATTGAAATTTCAAAGGCTGACCTGAAGGTGGGGCAACAAAAATTAAATAATTGCATAATGGGTAGTGTGGGCACCAGAAAGAATCATCTCTGGTAATGCTAGATCAGTTTCATCTGTAAGAGTGCAGTGCTTTAATCTTTACAATTTTTTTAATGAATTTCAAATATTTTTGTATAAAATTAATACACTGGAATATGGAGTTTAATTGTGCAGTGTTAAATATTTTTCCATATTATACCGCTGTGATAGGGCTTTGGTAGTCACTCCACCCACTGACTGACTGTAGCACAGTTGAAAGAACCTGTGTTTGTGTCTAGCATGCAGTGCCCTGAATACAGGATGGAAGCTTTGTGCCGCTGCCTGTTGGGTGGGGTCTTATTTTCTTATTGTCAAGGAAGTTGCCTGTTTATACAGACGTACTGCTACTGGTGTAACAATTTGCAAAATTATAGCAGGTAAAATGTCAGGTGAACAAGTATGAAAACTAGTATGAAGAAACAATTGTTGGTTCATGTTTAACAAGAACCACTGGTTAACCTTTTATATGAGGCCAGTTGGTTTTTAAATCAGTGCTGAGGCATGGGTGGACAGACATGTGCAGACATGCTCCCAAATACTAAGCATGAACATCTCACATGCTCCCAGGAGGTGGAGCAGTAATATTGTGAGTATGACAGAGGTTCTCTCTCTTTTTGCTTGTGAAGCAGAGATATGGATATAATTATACATGACTTCTGTTAACTCAGATGTGACAAAAAGTTCAAACTAAACTGAGGATTGTTATTCAGCAGTTAAAAGGATGGAAGCAGCTTTTTTATGGAGCTGGACTTTGGTCTTTTAAGCCAGAGCACAAGGTCCCACATTTTCCTCTGAACAAAGATAATTTTTTCCAAGTGTAACCAGATGTTCCACATTTGAACTGATTTCAGAGCCTTCCCCAGATTTTCCTGGATCATCACTTGGGCAGAAAAACAGAGAACACCACTCAGTGTCCTAATATGGCATTTGTTTATTTGTGAAATACATGTTTGGTTTCTGTAAAAATGTCTAATCACAAGACAAGAGAAGTGGTACAAAGCAGTTTTGATAGAAACACAGGAAACAGGTTACAGTTGCTAGCAGCTGCACCTAAAACACGTGCTCACCAAAGTGAGAACAAATTAAATGAATTGTACATCCTTTGGCTATTTCTCTTTTATATCAGAGGTTAGATTACCAGTTAATGCACATGCACACATACACACGCTAGGTACTGACAGCAATGGCTGGATGGATTTGAGCACTTGTGTTTATAAAGCCTCAGGAAGCACACCCAGATAAACAGAACTGCGGCAGGTTGCATTTGCCATCATTAACCTGACATCTATAAACATTACTAAGCAAAACAATCACATAAGAATCGAGAAAATAAGACCACAATTAAAGTTCAGATTCAGGTTTCTCTCTGCAACAACAGTTCCACTGCAGGAACCCTTTCCACCCAGGGACTCATGAAGAAAAATGCACAGTGTTTCCTTTTGAAGGTGTGGTTTTCCAGCCATTCCGAGGCTGAATTAACGCTCACTAACCTCAACTTCTTCATTTTACTTCCATTTTTAACCCCTCAACTTTTCTCCCATCAACTTTTAACTTCCATTCTCTCTCTCTCTCTCTCTCTCTCTCTCTCTCTCTCTCTCTCTCCCTATATCATTATACTCACATTCTGTGCAGTAGTATCTGGAGTAAACTGGAGGGTGAGGTTAAACTGTAGCATTAGGGTCAATGGCAACTACTAATCTACCAAGGGGGGCAAGAGAGCCCTTAGCGAAGTCTGTGTGACAGCTTTGCAACATGCACTGTGGTTTAAGGCGTAGCTGAGAGAAAAGGCACTGGGAAAAAAAAACTCTTGTCAACTTTTGTTCACAACTTCACAGACAGAAACATCACTTGCTTAAATGTGACATCCAGTCTACTGTTCCTACGGTTCAGGTTTTCTGTGAGGCAACTGATGAATGAAAAATATACAAGGCTATAGATATGCTAGTGCCTCTTTCTGACTGGATTTAGGCACAGTAGAGCTTTATGATAAATGCTTAAACATTAACAACAGCAATGTCTTGTTTAGCAGTTATGATGCCCAGCATGCCAGCTATCTGAATTTAATGTGTTTACATGAAAACATTTGAACACGGTAATGCAATAAGCTAAATAACAGCCACTGTACTGTAGCTAATGTTCAGGTTTCTCATATGGCTTTTGATAAATGGCAAAAAGATTAAGAGCTATGCTAGTGGCTTTTAGGCCCAGTTATGGTTTGGGCCACATGCATATTCACAATGACTGAAGCTGAGGCAGCTTTGAGGCTTACAATGTCAGCCATCTTAAGTGTATTTTATATGGTAATATTTTGCTAATTAACATGAAGTGCAACTGAGCCTCAATGGAATGTAAAAGGTTTGGCAGGTCATAAGCCAAAGTAATACAAAATAGACTATTCAACTAAAGCTATCTGTACATGAAAAATGAGCTAAGTCAGAAAAGGCTAGAAATGTCTGTACAAACTTTCAAGATAATCCATGAAGACTAAAATGGTGGACTGGCGGATTACCTTTGCCATCAGTTAGCTTTTATCATGGACAAAAAAAAGCATAGCATTGAATACAGCTTCTACACAAAAGTATTGCACTCATTCTAGATCTACTCTGATTTCTTCATAAAGCACAAGTAAGAGTATAATAATATTCATAATAACAGACTAAAGGCAAAAAATTTGAAATGTGAATGTCAGTGTAGCAAAAAAGCACACACTTGTTTGTAAGTCTAACTTTCTTTGGCAGGGTTATGTGTCATCTGGAAGTATGTCCATGTACTTAAATATCAGTAAAACATCTACAGGTTGGATGGAGTGTAAAGAACACTAGCAACTTGGCAGCCTGCTTCAGTTACTAAATTTGGATAGATTAAAAGTTCAAAATCTAATCAAGAGTTTATTCATAATGTGATGTGTGTATATATATATAAATGGATTCTGGGGCTGGCACCAAGAAACTAATGAAAAAACAAATTAGAGATTGCATAAGAGGAGAAAAATCTTCCTCGCATGCTTTTGCTTCCCATTCTTTTCTCATGTTATGAAAACACACTGCTGCGCTGGTTGGCCTCTCCAACTTTCTCAAAGAACATGAAATCCTGCAAAGCAATAACAAAGTGGGAAATAATCAGAATCAGCAAGATCCCACATAATTAAAATCAACTTTGTTCTTCTGGAATGGGGACTTACGATGAGGAAGCAAGCTCCCATGAGCACAGCTTTCATCTTTACATCCAAGTCGAGTGGAAACTGGATTCCAAAGTTATCTGTGTCAGTGAAAACTTCTTTCAGAAGGCCGCTCCACTGCTTGCTGATGCGACCAATGGGTGTTTCGCCATCTTTCCCCTTTAGCTGCAGAGAAATGAGAATACCAGTGTTGATCAAACGTTTTTAGTACATGGTGAAGTTTGTTTCTTTTTGTCGAGAATGAGAAATATGAGCCCTACAGATAAATTGGAATCAGCAAGAAACAATTAGCCTGATTCTGTCCAAAGATAACAAAATCTGACCATCAGTGCCCCTTAAGCTCATTGTGCATTTCTGTGATGTCAGAACAGTAGAGGAAATGGAATTTCTGACAGGAAAAAAATTAGACAAATGCCCCTTCAAGTCAGAAAAACAACTGGGAAATTTTGAGAAAATGTTTGCATAAGGGATGTTATGAGAGTTTGACGTCACACAAAAAAAGACAATGGCATAAGAAAGAAAATAACAAACATTATCTTTTTCCAGGAAAGCAAATCGGCTCATCTCAATGCCAGCTTATATCAGCTGGTGCCACAGCTAATTTTCTACACATCCAATTGGGGTATCTTATTTATGGTTATTTAAGCTGGAGCCGCTTAAATTAATTCCTGTGCTTCTGCAACCTGCTTTGTAAGCCACCCCTTCTTTTAATGTCATTTCTGACTTAATCAGTGCTATATATACACACACTGTCATTCTCTGTGGAGGTCTCGATGCTGCCCTCAAGCTTTTGTGTATGCACACGGAAGGGTGGGGAAGTCCCGAAAATACACCAAATATAAATTACCATTAGTTGCCATCCACTAAGAATGGCCTAGATTAGTTAGAAACTATATTTATTAGCAGTAACCCTAAGGTAAAGATATTAACAGTTTGAATCAACATGTTTACACACTCAAAAGCCATAAAAGGCAATGAAACACAACACATCTTTGTAGCAGATATGTTGTTTTCATATTTAAACTTTAAACTAGAAACACACTAAAGGAGCATGTGAATGTATGAAAAAATCCTCACACAAACTCAAAATGGCTTGAATGTTTCATTTTTGTAACAGTTGGAAAAAAAATTACATGTGATGCTGGCATGAAGATTACATTTTAAGTGCAGAACAAGGTTAACTGTGCTGACTCTTTGCAAACGCTCTGGACAGATATAAAAACAGTATCAACGTTCGCATTAAACTCAAAAATAAAGTAAAAGCTTTTACAGAATGTCAAACTATTCCTTTAAATCAATTAAAAGTCTCCCAACATCTCTGCAACTGCTGCCAGTCCTCCTTAGATCATCTGATTGGATTCGTAGCAAGTCATTTTTGGCTGATGGATGAAATTTTCTAAGAGAGTTCAGTTTTACCTACAAAACACCAACCCTGTGAACTCACCTCAAAGTTGACGTCCCCACAGCAGTTGCAGGCAAAGCAGGGCCCCTCCAGTCTCAACAATGTCTCCTTGTTTGGTCCCTGGATGGAAAATTTGGGCAGGAAAGGGTGCCAGTCCTGTTTGACGAACCCTATGGTGGTCCCCGGTGGAGCTTGGACCTCCATCTGTTGGTCACACAATTAGTCAGACACATAGACCAGCACTTCACAAAATTAGAAAGTAATTTCATAGATACTACCAGTCTGCCCTCATCCTTGACACTGATGGCTATAAATAAAATGTCACACGGGTACACAACGTGACACACAGGACATCAGGAATGATAAGTGAGACTGACTGCTCAATTGTTAAACCATGTAACAAAGGGAATGTGTCTCACATGGTTCCTGTTTGGGCAGTAAACAGAACTGCAATATGAGAAGAGTGTATCAGCTTGGGTTCAGGCCAATGGGAACGTACTGTAGACAGACTGCTAATGTTGTGATTACACAGAGACGAAGAGAGAAAGGTCCCAGTGGACGGATGGCAGAGGATCAGGGCACCTAGGAGACAGTTTGCGCAGACAAAGGGCCATTCATGGTCTTAACAAACCCCTGTGTGAGCAGACTGGTGCACAAAGACATTGAAACACCAGTCTGAAACAACCACTCAGCAACTGTACTCAGGGGGGGGGGGAAATCAGAGACCTCAAAATATGAGCCACTAACACTATGAAGATGCAGGTTATTAAGGTCATAGGAACTATTAAGTCTCAGACATACTTTCTTACTAGCTGTAAAGTGCAAGCAGTTTTATATTTTTCTGTCCACACTTTGAGAATCAACATCTCTAGAAAAAAAAACACAATCAGAATCAGAACACTTTATCAATCCCTGGGGGGATTGGACAGACATGGACAGACACACTGCTTGGCAAATTTCCAAATGGTGCATTTTTATTTCTTAGTATTGCCCAAATTGGTCTGAGGTAGCAGCAGACATCACATGAGCAGACATTTGAAAACCTAGCCAAATAAAGCCAGAAACTGACTCTTTGAAGCATCTTGCTGGAAACATCATGTAAAAAGACTAAGGCTGTGTTCAAACTGTTCACTTTGCAGCATTACAACCATTTTGCAACACTGTACAGAAGCTGTGCACCACACACATTGACCTAGACTATCGTGCACTGTGGCCTGTCTATCATCAGATGGAAAATGCCAGACATGGAGCAAATGTGAGTTTCTATTCTGATGATTGTCTGGTGAGCATAATACTCCTTAGATGTCTAAACAGTGCAGTGGCTCACGTCCTCTGCCCAAGCAGCAGCATTTAAAATAAAAAACTCATAACTCCACCAAATTAAGATTTTAGTTGCTCAGTCTAAACTGAGTAACAACAACAATGGCACATGGGTGACGTTAGTTCCAAGTGGGAACCTCCGGAAGTGCTAAAAAGTGCAGTTCTTCCAGTGGACAAGCGAGTCAACAGACTTCCGTATTAAAATGTGAAAGTTATATAATGAAGATGAATATTTAAAAAAGTGGTTACATCTACAAGCTTATGTAGGTGGATACAGTTCAGCTGAAGTGTTGTTAAATTATGCTATGTGTACACAGGTTTGGCTTAAATTTTTATGTCAGTGCTGCAAAGTGATATCAATACAATGTGTAACTATACAAAAATAGTAACTATGTGTCCTTGGATTTAAATGCAGTGTAGCTGCTTTCTTTGGTACATCCAAACAGTGTCTGAAATTAACAAAAAGCTATCTGCACTTGTTCCCCAGCAAATCCACTACATAGCAAATACTATAGAGAGAGTCAGTGAACAAATGGACAATTTAAACACAAAAAAACAATGTGCAAGTTCACCTCTTAATGCAATACTTTCCTAAACTGTCAGCAGCTCTCACATCAAAGTCCATTATATTTAAGTTCCTACTTAAGAACATTTTAAATTATTTAATGGGTGATCAAAAAGGGGCAGCACAGCGGTGCCTAACAGCAGGAGGGTCCGGGTTTGAATCCACCAGTGGGCAAGCTCAGGCCCTTCTGTGTGGAGTTTGCATGTTCTCGCTTGTGTGGGTTCTCTCTGGGTGCTCCGGCTTTCTTCCACAATCCAAAGACATGCAAAGGGTCTCAGATTAATTAGCAATACTAAACTGGCTGTAGGTGGGAATGGTTGTCTGTCTCTCTATGCTGGCCCTACAATGGACTGGCGACCTGTCCAGGGTGTACCCCACCCTTTACTCAATGACAGCTGGGATAGGCTCCAGCAACCCTGGTAAGGGAGGAAAGGATGGAAGGAGGAATGGATAAAAAGTTCCAGGAAGAGGCTCATTAAAATTTAAAAAACAGAATCCTCACCCAATTTTTGGGTTGCCCATTCTCTCCCTTGTGAGATAATCTTCTTGAGCATCTCCACGCATATTCCAAAGCAACTGTTTTAGGGAGCTTTAGACTGCTCCCTGGAAGTCCCATTATAATCATTTAAAATGTGCACTCTGATTTCACCACAGATCTCAAACTTCCACAAGAAGTAAACATCAACCTCTTTGTCAAACTGGCCCAAATTCTGAACACAGGATTACTGCTGACGACGGCTGAGTCTACAGCTAAACCCAAACAGTTATCAGCCGGAGATGAAGAGTCCAACAAAGAGCTGTCAACTGCCACAGCAGAGTTGTAATATTCTTAGCGGGGGCATTCAAATTATGACAGCACAGACCACACTGAAAATGTGGGACCAGTCAGCAGATTAGCCTCCCTGCAACTTCTTTCCAAAAATGAAAATCAAATTGAAGGATCACTTTCATGACACGCTGGAGGAAATCCAGTTATTGCAGAGGCAAGGCAACATAATAAGACTTCTATAGAGTGATTGGAAAATAGTTTCTCTTTAATTATTAGATTTGCTTTGTTTTCTTTTACCTAATTAACCAAGTAAGAGTTAATTCTTCTCCTTCAGAGCATCATCAGATAATTCATGTGGCTAAATATTAACAACACTAACACTGGCACTGAGAGGGCTATTGAACTGGAACAGTAGTCGAAGTGGTCCAGAGAATCCACGGCCACTTGCAGAACAGCGGAGACTCCCAGCGCATGTGACAGGGCATCCAGGCGATCACCAACTACAGAACAACATCACCTGCTTATGACAGTGACGCCTCCCTCCCAGATGCGCTGAATGACTTGTACGCTCGGTTTGAGGCACAAAACAACAGGACAGTGAGGAAGACCATCCCTCCTCCTGATGACCAGGTGCTCTGCCTTACCACGGCTGACATGAAGAGAACTCTATGCAGGGTCAACCCACGGAAGTCTGCTGGACCAGACAACATTCCTGGCAGAGTGCTCAAGGAGTGTGCAGAGCAGCTAGCAGATGTCTTTACTGACATCTTCAACATCTCACTGAGCAGCTTAATCATCCCAATGTGCCTCAAGACAACGACCATCGTCCCTGTCCCTAAGAAGTCTACGGTTTCCTGCCTCAGTGACTATCGTCCCATCGCACTCACACCAATCGTGATGAAATGCTTCAAGAGGCTCGTTATGAGGCACATCAAATCACAGCTACCAACCTCACTGGACCCTTTGCAGTTTGCGTATTGTCCTAACCGCTCTACAAACGATGCCATCACCACAACTCTCCATCTGGCCCTCACACACCTGGACTGTAAAGACACATATGTACGAATGCTGTTCATAGACTTCAGTTCAGCATTCAACACAATCATCTCTCAGCAGCTGATTGAGAAGCTGAGCCTGCTGGGCCTGAACACGTCTCTCTGTAACTGGATCCTGGATTTCCTGACTGGGAGATCCCAGTCAGTCCGGATCGGGAACAGCATCTCCAGCACCACCACACTGAACACTGGAGCTCCTCAGGGCTGTGTGCTCAGTCCACTGCTGTTCACCTTGCTGACTCATGACCGTGCAGCAATGCACAACTCCTACCACATCATTAAGTTCGCTGATGACATGACCGTGGTGGGTCTCATCAGCAAGAAAGATGAGTCAGTTTACAGAGAGGAGGTGCAGCGGCTAACAGCCTAGTGCAGAGCCAACAACCTGTCTCTGAATGTCGGCAAGACTAAAGAGATGGTTGTTGACTTCAGGAGAGCACAGAGTGAGCGTGACCACTCCCTGTTGTTCATCGAGGGATCCTCTGTGGAGATTGTCCAGAGCACCAAATTCCTTGGTGTTCTTCTGGCAGAGAACCTCATCTGGTCACTCAACACCAGCTCCATCACCAAGAAAGCCCAGCAGTGCCTCTAGTTCCTGAGGAGGCTGAGGAAAGCTCATCTCCCTCCCCCCATCCTGACTACGTTCTACGGAGGGACTATTGAGAGCATCCTGAGCAGCTGCATCACTGCCTGGTCTGGGAACTGCACCATCTCAGATCGCAAGACGCTTCAGCGAATAGTGAGGACAGCTGAAAAGATCATCGGAGTCTCTCTTCCCTCTATCACGGACATTTACACAGCATGCTGCATCCGCAAAGCTAACAGCATTGTGGATGACCCCTCACAAACACTCTTCACCCTCCTGCCATCTAGAAAGAGGTACCGGAGCATTCAGGCCCTCACAACCAGACTGTGTAACAGTTTCTTTCCTCAAACCATCAGGCTCCTCAACACCCAGGACTGGATTACACAAAAAAAACTCTCTCACACATAAGAACTAAATGTACAAAACTCTGTCCCTCTCACACACATACACACTATTTGCACTACCTCAGCCGCTGCTACTCTGCACATCACTTCATTTTCTTTTTTTCCTTTCAGCACCAAGTGTCTTGTTCTTGTGTTGTCTTTTCTTTTTGTACTGTTTTTGCACTATATTGACCTTGCACTGTTTGCAACTAATTGCACACTTTGCACTTTATGTGGCTAGGGGAAAAACTCTGTCCTACCTCTATGGCTTTGTCCTAGCTCTGTGTTTTTGTTTTTTTTGTATTTGACCTTTATGTTGCATGTTTATATTGCATGTTTATGTTGCATCAGGTCCTGGAGAAATGACAATTAAGCTTCTTGAATCTTGAGGTGTGGTAAATAAGTGTAACTTCAAGCTATTAATCTCTTTCAACACTTGCTGAGTCATTTTTTATCCAACCACATCAACCGTACACTAGACAGACCTCTTGCAGGCAGCAGGGACACCAGCAGGAGACGCATCGGAAAGGCCTGATGAGACGGATGACCTCCCTATCCGCATTATCCTTGATTTTCATGTCGAAGCTGCGCAAAGATCCACAGCAGTTCCTGGTACAGCAGTCATTCTTCTCTTTGGCCTTGTAGATCTTTTGGCCTAGACTGTTCTTTATTTCATACTGGTTGTTGGTCTCAAAACCAATGAATGCTGGGCAGAGTTGAAAGAAGAGAAGGGATAACTGAACATCATAAGTAAAGAACTCCAAGAAAAGATGTCAGTTTTTCCCCTTTTTAATTTATGATGAGAGGCTTAAAGCTCACAGACAACGACAAGAAACAAGCCTCACCTTCCAGGAGTTCAACTTTCTGATGGATCAGGATCTGGTCGATCTAAAACCAAACAAGAGAATGCAAACTGAAATTGACAGCCAGGAAAAAATATATCTAATGCAATACATTCCCATCCTGCAGTCAGAATGTCTTCTAAAACAAGTGAAAGCACATGTCAGGTGTTTGTGATCCAAAGCCACTTCCCAGATAAATTTTCATTTTTCAAGCCAGTGACTCTCTCAGCACTATCAGACTCTGCTGTTTAAAAGCAAAACTTTGCATGCTGAGTGCTTCATCAGATAAATGAAAGTGTTTATTTAAATTTAAGCATGGGCATTTTCCAGAACAGTGCTGAATGGGATCTTTAGAAGTTTAAAAAGGCCAACAGGACTAAGCTCACAGACTGTTTCAAAAAGGGGAAAAAACTGACTGCAGTAGTGTGAATTTAATATTGTAAATGAAAGTGAGGTTACAGGCAAATAGACATTTTTACCAATTTTAATTGAGTAATGATCATGAAAAAGTTCAATAAACTAAAAAAAAAAAAAAAGGTACACGAGTACTTA
>VUQH01035735.1:25969-44781 GCA_015106775.1 Etroplus canarensis | reverse complement strand
GGTTCCAGAGCCACAGTTTCAATACCCCTGACCTTGACCATTCACTGGATCTAAGAAAAAAGTGAGGTTAAATAAAACTGTGTTTCAGCATTTATTCATGTGTCTAATTCATTACATTCTGTAGTTAAAGAGACTTTTTGACCGATGTAATTAAATAAAAAGGATCACCATGTTGCCTTTAACATTTTAATGATTACAGTATGTTACACAGACAGGCTTTTCATAAAAAACCAAACCACTGGGCTTGCAAAGCATGCATGAAGATTATGTACACTTCCATCACAGCAGCTTTTGAAAGCAGATTCCCTTTCATTCAGTGCACTGACCCCAAACCTTCACATGTAAATGCTGCAGATTTATGGCTCATTTCTGTTTTAAAATACAATTCTTCACTCTCTTTTGAGGCCAAACAGTATTGTTAAAATCTTTATATGTTTTAATATCTTTCCTTGCATTTTATTTTTGCAGTTTTAAGACACTGAATTAGTCATAAATATGTGTAAATTTGTCTTCTTTGCTACAAACTGGTCTGTAAGCTCAATACTGACCGAACAATCCTTCTTTATGTGGAGTCCAGGAGCTTATTTTCCTTTACAGTGACTTTAAACCCAAGCATAAGAAAGTGACCGCAGAATTAAAAGTAAACATGGAACTGGAAATAAAAGTCATTAATACTTTTTGTGTCAAAAGTGTAAAGTAAAAAAGTTTAAAAATGATTCTAATGGTTTAAATTATGGTCGGATACTGATAAGGATCTAAAACCTGTTTAATTTCATTGAACCAAATTCTGAGAGTCTGATTTAAATGTAAATGAATTCTCTCAGAAGGTCCAGAGTTCCTTAAACACTCAAACAGTAACCACAAGTCATGAAACTGAAATGACTGTTTAAAGTGGCACTTTAGCAGTCCCGGTGTACGTGCAGAAGGCTGATATCTGAAGCTGCATTCGTGGATATGAGCATACAGAAACTCCTTTGGGACGATTACAAATTAAAATGGCAGAAAGTATAAGGCAGAATTTTCCTTCAGTAGCACAACAGAGCAGAAGGAAAGAAAAAACCCTCCTTCTTCAAGAACGGAGATCCTGAGGAGAAAAAACAGCAGCTCAGATTGATAACTTGGGTACATTAACAGCTTTTAACTCTGTTTTATTACGTATTCATACCTGTTAATTCACTTGCTTAATGAGCCCTTTTTCAACTTCATGTTTATCATTCAGATCCTCGTCAGAGTCTGAACACAAGAGAGAAAACAAATGGCAATTTTATATCAACAAAACAGGAAAGTAAAAACAAACAGGAATAGGCAGACATTTGTCTAAAGCTTTTCTAGTCTTTTTAAGCAAACTCCGACATTGCGGATTCGAGGAACCTGAAATTTAACCGCCAACCTTCTGTTTAGATGACGACCGCTTCTACAACCACAGCAACACACACAGGCTTTACTCTGGCAGCCTGTCCATGTATACAGTCATATGAAAAAGAAAGATTTCGCAGGACTCAATGCACTGATGTGACAAAGTACAACCAGTGATTAAGCAGATTGCACAATCAATCAGCAATAACTTAAAGTGATTGTTTTCCATATGATTTTATCTCTATTTTTTGTCTCTCATATCATTTTGAAGGAATTTTGGCTCAATCTTCTTCACAACGGGAAGCATTTGTTTATGCACAGCTCTCTTAAGGTCCTGTTACTGCATTTTAATCAGATTGAGGTCTGGACTTTGACCGGACTATTGAAACATTTTCAGCCATTCTGTTGTAGATTTGTTGGTGTGCTTAGGATTATTGCCCTGTTGCATGACCCAGTTTGGGCCAAGTTTTAGCTGTGGGACAGATGGCCTCACATTTGGCTCTAGAATACTTGGGTATACAGAGTAGTTCACAATCCTGTGGCTGCAAAATGAGCCCAAATCATCACCCCTCCACCACCGTGTTCATTGATAGTTGGTATGAGGTTTTTGCCAAACATGGTGTTGCACATTATGGCCAAACATCTCCACTTTGATCTTGTCTGTTCAACAGACACTGTTCCAGAAGACATGGTTCAATATTCTTTATAGAGAGAGGAGGCTTTCCCCTGGCAACCCTTCCAAACAAGCCATACTTGTTCAGTGTTTTTCTTATAGTGCTTTCATGAACTTTAACATTTTACAAGCTGGGGCCCATAGAGTCTGAGATGTAATGTGTGTGTTTTTTTCTTCTGCAGCTTAGCATTTGCATGGTCTGACCTCCAGCTGAATTTACTGGGGCTTGGAATCCTAGAAAGACTTGCATTGTGTTAACACACACCCAACCGTTCCAGGCCAGAGGCCTGTATATGAAGCAAGTTTTACATACCCAGGATGTCTTTCTGTTATCTGGCTTCACTTCATCTAAAATTCACAGTCAGGATAAGTGCTTACACGAAGGTAGTTATCAACTCGTTAAGTTAACCCAGGGTTTATCAAACCAGCTACAGCTAAAGGGGGGTGTCGACCATAAACATGAATAAGTCTACTTTCGGCAGAGCTGCTTATTTTACAAAGGAAAATGACACTAACATTTGAGAAAAATATGAATATGCTACACATAATACAGACTGAAATCAACACAAATTCTGCAGAGAAATCAGCAGTTATGAGTGTCGGTAACAAGAAAAGTCCCACTGTATTAAAAGCACTGTATGAATGTGTGTGCTGTAAGTACTTTGTCATTAAACCAGGGAGAATCTGATGGAATATTACAGTTATTCCATTCAATTAATATTTAAATGTGTGTGATAGACAGTTTTAGTTTTTATTCTTTCAGCTGCAGCCCCGCTGTTGTTTAATGATCTGAGAGTAAGAAAAAAATCTGAGGCAGACACTGGAGGATCTACGTCACTCATATCTGGGTGTTGAGTGCAAAGTTAGAACTAGATGGTGATTAGACTGGTAGATTTACAGGACAGAAGAAACAAAAATCCCAGAGAGGAATCTGAAAACCTTGGCCTATAATATTTTAATTAACTGCATGTTACTGATAGATATAAAATATCATTTTAAGTGTCTGTGTGCTCATTTAAACAGATCAACAGTCAGATTTTGAATCAGACTGGATTCATGGAGCAGTAACATGAAGTGGCAGCTGAGGATGTTTTTGGGTTTGCCTGCTGTGCTGACGTCAGTGTGGGTGAACAGACCTGCCAAAGACTCTGGTGGGGAGTAGAACTGTCCGTCAGATAAAGGACCCGGACCTATGAGAGGAGCTCGCTCTGTGGCATCCATGATGGACTGAAATCCTGAAACATAAAAAAGGCAATCAGAATCAGAATAGTTTATTAATCCCAGGGGGAAAATTGCTCAATAGATAAAGAATACCAGCAGATTCATTTTTTGTGCAATATTTAAAGTTAAAACCCTCAGTTTATTAACATTATAATTATTTAAAGGCAACATGTCTTTAGACAAGAGGAGGAGGAGCTGGAATCACTTCCTTTGGGACATTTTTTGCAAGCGCAAGAATGTAAAAATTGTTTTGTTTTAGGTAAAAATTCTAGTGGAAAAGGTAAAAAACAAACAAAAAATACCTGAAAAGGTTTGGGGACCCTTTTGGAACTTTGTAAAGATCTGAGCTTCTGGATCTAACAAAGTCACTCAGATGAAGTGTTTGCTGTGAATCAGGCAGGGTTTTTTGTATGTCTGGAATGGTGAGAGCTTTTTTATGCGAATAAGAACATTTTGTTTGCTCTGCCCACACTCTCCTTTTCCCCTGGAGGATGCAGATTACTTTGCATTGAGTACGTGAAGCAGATAACTGCTTTTCTCTTCTGATCTGGTTGCATTTGTTTCTTTATTGTTGCCGTTTAAAATATACAATTTAAGCTGAATTGAAGACAAATCTAGGAGAATAAAAAGTGCAATATTTCCTGCTGAAATGGAGTGACGTAGAATTGGAAACATACAAAACATGAAAACAGTACAGTAAATACACTTTAAAGTTATATTTCAATAGTGCATTTATCTGACTTAAATTACATGTTAGTTCAGATTAAGCTTTTACATTGAAAAATGTGAGCCTACCCCAAACCTAAACTTATAATTACAGATACATTAACTATGAAGTTTCTAAAGCTACACAACCATCTGCAGGGAACAGTTACAGTTTTCAATTTAACACTACAATATAATTCATCAATATCAAGTAATTTTTTCTGCAGAGTGCGTTTTCCTCATAATCTTTACTTCCATACTCTTATTTAGCATGGCGTATTTTTGAATAAATGCAAGTACAAAACTGCCTTTATTCAACTACAATCTGCAAAGGGTAACTAAAACTTTGACCACCAGGAGGCAGTGTTTTACCACTGGGAGGGCTGAGATATTTTCAGATGGGTGCTAGCCAGGTACAGACTGGCATTACATGAAAATACAGCCTGGCTTTAGTTCCGTTTGACCTGATGCATCTTCCAACATTATAAACAGATTTTGGACATAAAACCATAGTTGTGGTTACCTCAAATTCTGATAGCTTCAGTCACTTCTGGACAGCTTGAAAAACCGTAATTTACAAGAGGAACCTTTAAGTTCCTCCTTAACCTTTAATATAAGAACTTTCACAATTGAATATAAGAGAATATTTGCAGTAACAGCAGTAGTACTGCAGCAGTGGTGAAGCTGGATTTATTATTAGCTGAAGAGCGTTTCGGCTGAGACTCACGTTTTTCATCTTCGGCCTCCTGAGGCAGGACCTTGAAGTCCAGCAGCCATGTTTCTATCCAGGCCAACACGAAAGAGATGATGGGCAGCAGGTACCCAAAAGCCCCCTGAGACAGCAGCTACACACACACACACACACACACACACACCAATATAAATACTTAATTCTAGACATAAACATACAAAATCAGAAGGTACACAAACTGGTGGCAAATTAAAAGTATTTAAGAAATATCTCTTCTTGATATGCATCTACAAATTATGGACATTCCTTCTGTTTTTAAACCACTGTGTCATTTCCAAACAAAAAGCCTTCATCACACATGAACTCCAGACACTGATGGGAATATCAGGCTGGGGCATTGTCCAAAGATGTCTGTTCTTACATTTAGGAAATAGTTTGTTTCACTACGACTGACTGTGTCAGACATTTGTCTTCTCATGTGCCTCTCTATCAAGTGATGAGTGGAGAGTATGTACAGAAGCTGCTAAAAAAAAAAAAAAACTCCAATAAGATTTTTGGTGTTTTGGGAGAATTTGTAAAGAGTGACATTAATATCAAAATAAATTTTAATTGAATTCTATTGAATTAAATAAATAATGTCCATGTAATACTGTTAATTACAAAAAAGTTAATCAGACATAAGTATAAGATATAACTAAGGGATGCTTTATAGCTGAGGAAACAAGCTGAACTGAATAACTTTTGGTAGCACATTTTATTGGTTCAAAATAAATTCCACAAACAGTTTCTACAAAATTATGTACATTGCCATGCAACCCACACACACACACAATATTCAGTTACTAAGCTCCAGGAGTCTAGGGAGAGGATTAGCGGTGATTTATTACTTTTACTTAGTACTGACATTTTGACCTCAGTGCAGTAACACACATTTCTTTGATAGTATTCATGTGAAAATTAAAATCTCTCGTCGTAAAAGCATTGTTCTTACCTTTGATAAAATAACTTTAGCAATCAGGAAAGCACAGCTGGCTGCAGTGGTGATCTGTGCAGAAAGGGAAAATGTGATGAGAACAGATCTGCTTTTGTGTGACTTTAAACAGCAGTGTTTGCTTTTTGTACATTAAGTGTCACGATTAAAGTGGAGTGTGGAAGTGTGAGGACCCAAACGCAGACTCAGAGGAGGCAGACCAAGCTAAACTGAAGAGGAGCCTTTCTTTGGCTGTTGCACAAATTCCAGAAATGCAAAAGACTTCAGATAAACATAAACAGGAAACTGGAGATTGGCATGGAGCACACAGGGAGACAAACAGACACTACAACAGAGACTGAAGGAGAAACAAGACTATTTATACACTGATAACAAACGAAGAACAAGAGGGAGAGGATCACAGGAGACAATCAGGGAAGACAGGAAGTAAAACACAATATAAAGCAAGGGATACAAAGGAAAGTAAAACAGGAAATGCACAAATACTCAAACTAAGCAGAGACACACAACATACAGGGAAGACAAAGGGAAAGCAGGAGAAAGAATCTAAAAATACAACAAACTCAGGAGAATAACTAAAAAAGTGGCAGCTTTTTGAATTCTAACAAGAAATAAAACACGAGCAACTGAAAAAACAATATTCAAACTAAACATAGCAAAACCCACAGACCATGACACAAAGAGGAAAATTTAATCTCAGTTACTTTTACAGAGATTAGAAATTATGGAGCTGAATCAATGTGTTAACACAACCTGTTTTGTCTGTATATCTTTTCCTAATGCTATGATTCTTTTAATCAGCTGAATAAAATCAATAAATACATAACAGAAACACTTTGTAAAACAACATCTCCCTGTAGCAGAGCACCATTCCAGACTGTATGTTATGATGGGCTCTAACAGATGCACAAGCCTCAAAAATGTCCTCAGTAGACCAGTTAGCTCCTATGGTGGTAATGAGACCATGACCCTGAACTTTGAACCCATGACCTCAAAAATGTTATCAGTTCTTCTACCCATTATAGGTCTTAACCACACAAAGTCTGGTAAATATCCAGCTAACAAGTCAGCTCCTGTAGCTGTAAGGAGATTTTAGGGATGAATGAGAGTTTTCTGTAGCTACATCTGCTAAGGAGGTTCTGTTTGTCTGTTAACAGGACTACACAGAAACTTACAGACAGATTGGTATGACAGTTTTACCAGAGATGGGACTTGGCCCAACTTGGAAGTGATTAACTTTTGGAGTTGATCTGGATCCAGGATTTCAGCACTGGGAAATAGGCCAAAATGTCATAACAAATGCACAAAATAAATAGCAAAAATTTGCAGACATTGGCTTGACATTAAAGACAATTTACGATCTGGATCAGGGTATAGTTCAGGATTTTGGAATTTAGGTGCATGCACATATGCAGCTATGTCACTAAGGATGGTAGAAACTTGTAACCAATATCAACTTGTTGCTGAAACAATATAGAGTCAGAATTTAATTAATGTAGAGAAACAGCATCTGAACCAGATAAATTCCACCACTGCTAGAACTTGCGATGGACTAGCGTCCCATCCAGGAGGAGTCTAACTCCTAAGTCGCTTCACGCTACAGAAACCGGGGATAAGCTCCGGCCCGATGAGCCTTGTAGGCTCGGGTATAAAAAGCCCAAAAAAAAATTTGCCAGAACTAATAATGCTATTAGTGAGATTCCAAATTCTAAGGGTATGGTTTCATTGTCAAACAATTCAAACATATCAAGATGGTCTCCAAACAATTTTACCCAAAGAAAATACAGAAATCTGAGGACTGTTCAGCCTTAGTGGACGCGTGCAGTTTCAGAATGCTCTTGTTCCCTCTTGCAAGGTACTGAAATATATGCTTTGACATAAATGTGCAATATTTCAGTGTATCTTTTATATATTGCATTTTTATTATTAATTGTGCTGTTTTTTCAACTCCTTTATCTCCAATATCTCAAAAAAGCTCACTGAATTCCAGTGTACATGTACTATAACACCTGTGCAAATGGCAATGACGTCTATCCATCTATCTATCATTATTACATGATGATGATGATGATGATGATGATGATGATGATGATGATGATGATGATGATGATGATGCTGTTGTCTGGATCCAACTAAAAGAAAATTAGTTCAAAATACAAACCTTCCAAAAGAGTGTGCACATATACAGTGAAAACCTACAGCACAACTCATACAGAACCTCCTACACTATAAAACACATTTTTATTTAACTATAATACAGTCTATGGACAATAAGTATAACATTAAATACAGACTATCTTCAGGTTAATCGACCACCATTAAGATTAAGGAAAATACAGAGAGATGCCCCTTATCATTTTTAGGTGAACTCCTAACTGTGGGTGGACATGTTGAACTCTATCCATGGTAGCTTTTACACTGCAAAATCTAACACGCTGCTATTTAATTCTGTAGCAGTAGGAAATATTCATGTGCAGTTTTCTACTTTAACAGGTTTCACTGATGGTAATGTGTTTGATTGTTAAATGTTAAAACCCGTCTTAAAACTAGAAATTTTTTAGAACCGCATGTCCTTGAGCTGTGTTTAAACTAAGCTTTAGTCCAGTAATTTTTTAACCTCATTTGCATCTCTGATGTTTTTAATTTCGATTTCATTTGATCTTCCTTTGTTTTACGTCTTGTATAAATAAAGGCAGTATTAGTATATTCACTGAATGAATATTCATGTTTTTTAAAATGCATTTTAGTGACAGTTTGGGAAGCAATAAAAATAAGCAAAAGAAATGTTTCTCAACAGTGAAACTGTGCGTTGAACAACCTGGTCACATGATTACATGTAGAGAAACATGAATAACTGCATGCTTATGCAGGAAATTTCACTTTGCGCCAGACAACAGAAGCGTTCACTGTACAGTGCCCTCTGCTGGCACAAATAAAGAAATACTGTAGTCTATTATAGCTTTGAAACTTACTGCAATGGCCCACCAGTGACGAAGCTTACAGACAGCATAGGCCAGGATGAGGGCGGCGAACCTGAAGACAGCCAGCAGCTGAGTGAGGAGAGGAAGGTAACGGAGTAGTACAAGGTGGAGGGAAAGAATGGGGGGAAAAAAAGGAAAAACAAAGGAGATTATTAGCTGATATATAAAAGAGGATGTTTTTTTAATATATGAACAGTAGTGAGAAAGTAAAATCCTACAAAGATGTCGAAGAAGGAGGCATGGTAGTCGTAGTGCAGGACTTCTTTTTCCAGCTGCTTCTGAATGCCGCCGTTCACCTGACAAACACACACACACACACACACACAGAACTCATCACAGCAAATACTCTGAATGGATACGATGTGAAAGTTTTGTTGTTATGACCATACTCACTGCTCAAAAAGATTAAGGGAACAAAACGGTAAATCAGTTAAATTTCACACTCAATCCATGTGACAAACATGAAAGAATCTGGAGAATGTGGAGACATGTTCTGGTGTTCTCTGGTCAATGCCAATTGAGCTGCAGGGTCCTGAGCTGGGGATACAGGTCCCACTAAAGCAGGGGTCTCAAACTCACGGCTTGATATCAAAAAGGGCCACATTGCAAACATGTAATGAAATTTGACTGCATTGAATTAGATAATAATTATATAATTTTTGAGATCAAATTGCAGACCGGAAGTAGGAGGCGGGGCCGGGAGTTTGAGACCCCTGCACTACAGGATGTCAGGGCACCTTCATGCAGTCTAATTCTGACAGTCAGCTCAAAGACATACGCAAGGTTTTTTTGTAGGGCTCTGGCAGTGCTCCTCCTGTACCTCCTCCCACATAGGAGCAGATACCGGCCCAGTATCTGCTCGGCTAGTGGTGCCCTTATAAAACCCTTTCCTTCTCTTCTCGTGTAACAGCCCATCTCCTGGTATCCCCTCCACGCTCTTAAGACTGTTCTAGGAGGCACAGGAAACCTTCTTATGACAGCATGTATGGAGAAGCTGGACTACCTGCGAAATCTGAATGGACTACAGGTAATGTGTCATGATACCAGCAGGGACAAGGAAGCGAAACTAGAGAAAACCCAGTCAGGAGGGATAACGAGAGAGCAATGGTCTGTGGCCATCACCTGCTAAATTATTCCCTATTTGGGGAGTTTCTCTCCGGTGCACCTGTTGTCACTTTCATTTACACCAAAGCAGCTGAAATAGATTCACAAAGCTTCATGCTTCCTAATGGGTCAGACTGATATCCCTGAAGTTTAACTTACTTTGTGTTAAACTGCAATGACTGTGTGTTCCCTTAATTTTGTGAGCAGTGTATTTTATACAGGCATGTGTCATTTAAATATCTCCATTTGTGTTTATTCCACACAAAATATTGCAATGTACCACAAGTGGAAAATGACAACAAAATCAAGCCAATACTGTTAAAAAAAGACATATTTCTACATGACTTTCCATTTTCTTTGCCACACCAATGTGCCAATTGCTGTGAACCAAAAAACCCTGACAAGTTGTAGACTGACAAATTAAAAATATTGCAACAACACAAACAAACAACTGGAGTCATAAATTACCTCACTCAGCCACTTTAAGGTTAAATTACCTTTCTAGTGAGAACTGGCTGAATGACAGCAGCAGTGCATCGGTTCTCCTGAACAGACAGGAAATCTAGGGTGTTACTGCTATATTTAAAGTTTCATGTCAATAAAAAAAAGCACTCATATCTGTGCATCGTGTGAGTCAAAAGGAACATGCAAATACTCCTGCTATAGTCTTACAGACACCAGCTTCAACTTCACTTTGCTTTTTATGATCTCATTAGATTGTGGCAATGATAAATTAAAAAGAAATTTTAACATTTAAATCTTGCTTCCAAACATGAAGGCACAAATTAGAAAGTTTACTGTTTATTCACCAATGTGCATTTTATCAATTGAAACAAAACCAAACAGAAGAGGTCTCCAGGTTTTCACCTAGCTAGACACAATTTGCAGATCTCATTTAAACATTTTACAAAACCCTCAACACATTCTTACCCACTAAAACACCATGTGCAGTGAGTCACCATATATGATGCACAAAGCACAGGTGTCCCTTCTTAAACAGTCAACTGAAAATCTTGTTACTGATGATGTGGTGAAACTGATCAGCCACCAGTGATGGAAACAATCAGAGGAAGTAGAGAAAGCTCAAGCACAGTAATTTATCTGATTAGTTTTTATAAGTATGAGTCTAGGAAACATTATTCTTCTATGAAATGTGTGAAATTAGGCTTGTGTGTGTCCTATTCTGCACATTTCTTCATAAGTATTTTCATTCCATGAGCAAAATTTGTCTAAAACACCTGCTTGTGTTTCATCTGTAATTAGTCTTCCTGATCTTGCTCCTCCTAGCCTTCCTCTCAGACTGTTTCCATCCATTGCTGGTGTCACACTGGCTTATATCAGTTTCATCACATCATGAGCCACAACTGTAAACAGGCTGGGGAGGGGGTGGCAGTGGGTGAGTCATTTCTGGTTCCCATGGGAACCAAGAGGGTACCGAGCTACTAGGTGCTGCTAATAAAATGCATTTGCTTAACTCAGCTAGAGTGACCACCTCTATAAAAGCAGAAGTTTTGGCTGTTTACTTGTCTGGAGCATTCAGGTGTGCATTAACAAAATGTCACCATCTTCCCAGGAGTAGATGTCCCAGCAAAGTCACCCCAAGATCAAACTGTGCACACCCAATAGCTACATCTCAGACTCTACAGGCCTCATTTAGCATATTCAATGTTAAAGTTCATCACAGTACAATTACAAAAAGACAGAACAAGTATGGCTTTTTTGGACAGGTTGGCAGAAGAAAGACTCTTCTCTCTAATAAAAAAAAAAAAAAAAAAAAAACATGGTAGCATGGTTTAGGTTTAAGGTTGTAGTCACTGAGTTGACGATGAACTCCTCTGTAAGTATCAATGTGAGGCCATCTGTATGACAGCAAAACCTTGGCCCGAACTGGGTCATGCAACAGGACAATGATCCCAAGTGCACTTGCGAATTTGCAACAAAATGGCTGAAAAAAGAAATCAACATGCTGCAATGGCCCAGTCAAAGTCCAGACCTCAACCTGATGTAAATGCTCAGGCAGGACCTTAAGAGAGATATACATAAATGACTGCTCACAAACCTAAATGAACTGAAGCAGCAGTGTCCCTCCACAGTGAGAGACTGATAGTCATACAGGAAACAATTTCTTCAAGTTATTGCTGGAAAAGGTGGTTCTACAACCTATTGAATCATGGGGTGGACTTTTTCACAGGACTGCAAAGATTCCTGGAAAAACTTTCTTTTTCATGTGACTGCATCTGAGAGTTGTAGTTATATTATCATCTTGAACAGACTAATGGAAAATTATGTATATTTTCTAGGTAATAAATAATGAAGGATTTCAACTTCTTGTGTAGGAGGACTATAAACTTAACTCCCCTCTGCTACAAAACACTAAAGGGAACTAAATGAACAGCAAGAACTTGGACTGAAAATGCAAACAGCAGGTCCTGGTCGTTCAGTTTATGCAGCTGCATAGTCAACTGCAGTGGTAATGGTATGAGTGGAATGAATTGTTAGACAGAAAAAGTGGCACACTGTGAAACTGTGGCTAAACTCAGCTCTGGAATTTGCTTCTAGAACAACAACGATCTATAACCTGCTTATAAAGTCTACATCTTCAGTTTAATTGCCATCCAGTGAGTCATTTTGCTGTGTGACATTTCTTTTACTGTGTTTGCCCAAATAGAGGCTGTTTTCCCACACCATCAGGCTGCTCCTAACCATCCTGCAAGGTCAGTGGGAATCAAACATAAATAACTACATCTTGCATGGAATACTAAGTGGAATTCTTTCATTTTGAAGACTGATTTTATCAACTGGTGTTTAGCAGACTGACAGCAGATTAGCTCTCTTTGATGTTAATAGGAAGGGAAGTTCCTAATATGATCATTTAAGGCTCACAGCTTGGGCGGTGGGCACAGAAGCCCTACACAATTGCTGTTCAAACATTCCTGTTTGTGACTGGCAGGGCAGCCAATCAGAGGAAAAATGGCTTAAAGTGAGAGGAGCTAAAACAGCTCCTTTGAGATAGAAGATGAACTGATAAGCTGCACCAAGGTCAAATAAAAGATAAGGATTACTCTAACAGTTAGTCATGCAAAGCTATTCTTGTAGAGTCCTGCAGAGAGTGTAACTGCTGTAAAATTAAATCTTCTCAAGTTAACATTACTTGCGAGAAATATGCAATGCTGGCAATTTAGAGAAATATATAATGTACATATAAAAATAAGACCAAATATGACAGAGTGTTGTGTGCAGTGCTTAAACAACAGGAGCTTCCATTTCACAACATGCATTTTTATTTTTTCAAGACACTGAAATCTGGCCCAAAATGGGAGACTTGTCATCTATATGCCAGGCAGGTAGAGCTAGGGGAGTACTGATAGGCTAACCTTACTGAATGGTATTAACTTATTGGCAAATGGCATAAGTCAGTGTCAGAGGCATTTATCTGTCAGGTGACCCTGAACCATCCCTTAGTTATTCTGCTATAGACTCAGGCTGCTGGGAGACTTCACATCCACTGACCTCATCATGTCATTAACGTCTCCTCTGTCCTGTAGTTCGTGTTTTAGCCTGTTTTGGTTTCTAGCCTCTCTATGTCCTTTTCTCTCGTATCTTTCCCGTCTGGTAAACTACTAAATCTGCACCTCACTGAGAAACTGAGTCTAGCTCAGTGGTTCTCAAACTTAGTTTTACTTCATATTTTTCACCTGGATGGGATCATCTGATTGTTAGTGTTCTCTCTCTGATATCATAGGGTCTTTACCTTACAATATAAAGCACACTGAGATAACTAAACTCACCCTTTATAGATAAAAATGAATTGAATTAACTGCTACTCCTCCAACTAATATGACTGTATAATACCTGGTCAAGAAAGAGTGACACAATGGCCAAACTGGTCATCTTTAGTGTTACAGTTAAGAGCAGAAGAAGGCAGATTTCCACAACAATCGGGAAACTGTTGAGTAAAAGCTGAACAAAAGCTGCGCCAAAGTCACAGACGAACAAATGCTCACTGCTTTGAAAGTAAGCTGACCTTCCAGATACAGTTAAACAAAAGAAAAAAAAAAGTCTTTCTGCTGTGCACAGAAGAAAGGTCAACTGGAGTATTCTGTGAAAGTGTGTCACAGTAAAATGACTTCCTCAATCAGGGGACAGTTTTACAGCTTTGTGACCTCGATCCACTTGTCCAGCCTTCAGTCTGACCTGCTTCTCTTTGGCTTTGACGCAATTCAGTCAAACTCTCTGTGCAGACCTGCAGATATTTTACAGTTTCAATACAATAAAACACAACCCGTGATGAATGATATTTATTTACTGTCCTTGACATGATTAATGGTTAACAGACTTGTTTCTACTCTCTCTTGTTAAACAAAGTCAAATAAAATCAAATCATAAAACATTTAAACAGGATAACTGAGCAGGAACCATATTACATTGTGTGCACAAGATAAAGTTTTTTTTATGTAGTTTGGGAAATTTTTGGAATACACATATGGTCTGTTGCAGCTCAGGCTGAGAAGTTTGGAGACAAAGTCAGAGAGGCAAGGCTGAGATGGTTTGGACATGTTCAGAAGAGGGATAGTGGATATATTGGACAAAGGATGTTGAGGATGGAGCTGCCAGGCAGGAGGAGAAGAGGAAGACCACAGAGAAGATTGATGGATGTAGTGAAGGAGGACATGCAGAGGGTTGGTGTGAGGGAAGAGGATGCACGGGATAGGGGTAGATGGAGGCAGATGATCCACTGTGGCGTTACAAAAATTCAATTGGTAACACTTCTGGCTTTATCTATCTGTTACCATGATGGCATTTTAGCGACTTTTAAATAAATCTTCTTTAATGTTTTTTCAGATGTGGCATTAACAGAAAAAATGCTGAGTAATATCAGACAAAAGGAGAGAAATAAAGATTCATATCACAGACTTCAGCCATGCAAACAGTACAGAGTCCTGGTGGGCAAAAAAACACCATTTGACTGAGTTGTCTTATAACTGCAGCCTGAGCCTGTCAATCAGTTTTGAGCCAGAAATGATGACCTCTCACAGAAAAACCAAAATATGTAAACAAACTTGTGATCTGTATACAGAACGTGCTGCAGCATTTCAGTCACTGAAAACAATCAAGTCACTGCAAGGGTTCCACTTTGGTGATATTTTACAAACATGGACTGGTACTTATAATAGCGCTTTTCTACTTCAACTGAGCACTCAGTGCTTTTTTTACTACAAGCCTCATTCACCCATTCACACAGCACTTTATTCTATGCCTTCAAGCACACTTAACTATCACGCACACACTGACAAGCCGATGGACGTTATCGGGAGCAATTTGAAGTTCGGTGTATTGCCCAGGGACACTTGGGAATGTAGACTGGAGAAGCCAGGGATTGAGCCGTCAACGTTCCTGTTGAAGAACAACCTGCTCTGTCTCCTGAGCCACAGCTGCCCCCTTCACAATATCTTGTGAAGAATCTATCCTCTTAACCCTAGTACTTCCAGCTATACGACCAGCTAGATGACTGGCAGTGAATGAAAACACCAGAAGTGATCAATATATAGATGAGCAGTACATGAAACTTATCTGGGACATCAACATCAACTGATCTTCACCTATTTGCCAGTGTCTGTTTAAATATCCCACAACTGACAACCTGGGCAGTTATGGAGAAAGAGGGATTGGTGTGATTTGTTCACTGCACTTGTCTGACAGCACACAGACTCAATTGAGTGGTAAATAATTTTCTATTTGTACTTTTTCCTTTCTGAAAGAACAAAGCCATCTGTGATCAAGTGGACTATCCTCTTAGCTCTTATTCTGACAGTTCAGCTTCTGATAACCACCAAGCGCCAGCCCTGGCCATCTGGCTCTCTGGACAAAATGCTACTCTGGTGGTCCTTGATATCATTTAGTTCCTCTTCAGAGTTTCTCACCCAGCGGTCAGACATACTCCAACACTGCTGCCTTAGACTTAAACTTGGCGATGGTAGTCCTTGTTTAGCACTGGAGGTCCAGTGTGAGCTAGAGGGCCACTCTAACCAAAATCTGCAGCAGGTGAAGGACTAACTCGTGTACTGCTACACTGAGCTCACTGAAGCAGCAGCCTAGGTGGTGTCAGAATTTAACAGCAGGCAGACAGACTCATTGGAGAAGCAGCCACAATTTACTTGGCAAATATTTGCACAGGAGAAACTTATCAAAGGCATTACTTATTTAGGAAAGCCTGTGTGAGCTGCAAAATAATCCGCACATACACAAGTGCAAATTCCACTTCATCTGTGACTGAAATCTCTAAATAATGAACAATCGCAATGAAAATATAAGATTGCAGCTCTTAGCAGTGTTGTTCTGAGCAAACCTTTACACACACATCGACTGGAAACTGGCTAAAACAGCTGAAGCAAAGACTCATTATAGACAAACTGTTTTAAAGTCTTTTCCCTTTTCATCACACTATTTTTGCTAAAGTAATTTCACTGTATTAACAGTAGGCTGATATCACTCTGAAATGCTGATATATTGGGCCATTCTTGTGCATCCTGTCTTTTTCCTGGGAGCAAAACAGTTTAATCCCTGAAAACTTGCCTTAAACTCTGAGAAAAAAAGGAATTTACTCTCAGAACAGGCCGACTTACATTAAGCTCTATGATCCAGAGCAAGGTGATGAACAAGACATCAAAGGTGACGAAGAGGCAGAAGGTCCTCCTCACATCAGAGATGCACTTCTTCTCTCCGATTTCATAGGCGTCCGTCCTCACAGAGATGGGAGTAGCGTTGATAGCCCCTGGCAATATCCTGCCAGCCAACCGTGAGTCGCTGCTGATGCTGCTGCCTCGGCCATCCATTGCTGGCCACGCCCCCTGGGCAGGGCCTACCCTGCCCACCGGTCAAAGTTAAAAAGGTGAGGCTTGCAGTAAGACGTGGAGGGTCATTGGAGCTGGAAGCGAGGCTGGTGTTGCTAATGTGGGCTTACTGTGTGCAACACTGCATCTGCAGGAAAAAGGAAGCAAAAAGGTCAAAGAGCAGAAATCTCTCAGGACATAAACTCTTAGACACACTGTCATTATTAGGATTGAGTTATTGTCGAGTTTGATTTTTATATGGATACTTTCATAATAACCATTTATAAGGTTTCGGGACTTTGCTGAACAATGGAGGCAAGCATGATCACTGTTTTGCAATCCACAATTATCAGAAAGCAGCACTGATGAAAAGCTTGGTATTAAAATAATTATTATAAAGGTGTTGCTTGGAAAGCACACTATATGGACAAAAGTACAATGCAGTCAGGAAGTTAATGCTCTCCTGGAATTCACCAAGTCCAGACTCATCCATCAGACTGTCGTTTAGAGAAGCGTAATACATCGCTCCACAGAACAAGGGTCCACTGCTCCAGAATCCAGTGGATGTGCTTTACACCACTCTATCTGATGCATGGTATTGTGGTTGATGATGTAATGCTTGTACGCAGTTGCTCAGCCATGGAAACATATGCTATGAAGCTCCGGGTGTGCAGTTTTTGTGCTGATATTAATTGCAGAGGAAGTTTGGGACTCTGCAGTTATTGAGTCAGTAGAGCGTTGGTGACTTTTACGTACTAGAGGCATCAGCACTCAATCCCACTCTGTAACTTTACATGGTCTGCCACTTCAGGGCAGAGTTGTTGTTGTTCCTAAACACTTCCCTTTTGCAATAATACCAGTCACAGCTGACCGTAATAGCACAAACTGACTTGCTGCAGTTATGGAAAATTATTACAGTACCATGCTCTGAGTGCTTTAGAATCACCCAGTCTTTCACACAAGTTTGCAAAGGCAGACTGCACGGCTAGGCGCTTGATTTCATACAGCTGTGGCAATGGGACTGAATGAGATGGATGAATTCAACAAATAAGAAATGTTGTCCAATATTTTTGGCCATATAAGATAGGCTTGAGTGGTAACTTAAAACCTTCCAGCTCAGCTCTCTCCTCACCACAGCAGTCCAGCACAACTCTCACATGAACTTGGATGCAGCAACAATCTGCTGGTCGTACACACGATACTTGAACTCCTCCACTGGGAGCAACAATTCTCTCAACTCAGAGGGAGCACTCTGCCTTTTCCTGGCAGTGAACAATGGAAGTCCTGCTTCACACTTGGATGCAAACTGTCCCAAGTGTGCTGAAGTGAAGTCATGCTCTGACGAAGCCGACTGAGCCGCATCGTCTTTTCAAAGCAGGGATGCAAACATCCCCAAAATGGAGAGTCTCCTCACCCTGGTGACTCTTTCAGATCATTTCTCGGAATTATGCATTTATTTAGTCTCTAGTGGTGGGCAGAAAGAAGTCAATACGGTGTTGTATCATAATATTTGATGTGGCAATATTGTACTGATACAGGCATACCAAATATCAATATCCCATTATAAAAAATTGCAAATACAAACTGAAACCTTTAGTAATAAAATCAATTGGTTTTTCAGTCCACCTATGTAATCTACATATATTTTCTAATTTTTCAGTTGCTGAAGGGGCTGCAGTACTTTTGTGGTATAAGCTGCATTATTCAAAATACATGTAATGGTACATTATACGACACACACAGATATAGCTATTTGTCATTTATGACAGGTTTTAATGACAGTGTTGTTTGGTGTGTTTGCTTAATCTCATTTTGCAGCAATAAAAATGACTCTGGTCTCTGGCGATTACGACGTCTGCAGAAAACAAGAAATAATCTGACAAGTTGGTAACAGAAAACTTTGCCTTAAAAACAGACTTAAGCACGATTTAATGTTTCTCCTACTTAATGTAAAAATTCTCCTACATCTTTTTTCATTCGAGTATATAAGGTACATTTCTCCAATGTGTCAGTCTATTTATTTACTGCTATGAGGATGTTGGGTTTTTTAAAGCCCCTGACACACACATGATGATTTAACAAGCTTATGCCGACGCATTCAAATTCCCTTAAAACGCTCAAACAATGATGTTAAACGGACGTACACATAACATATATGCTAGCGTACCTCCAGCATTCACAACTTGAAGCCTATTTATACCACTCCCCTTAAATGCACCACATATGCAATTATTCAGCAGCTGTGTGGGAAACATGTTCA
>VUQH01035735.1:4120-19932 GCA_015106775.1 Etroplus canarensis | reverse complement strand
ATAAGAGGAGAAAAAAAAAAAAAAAAAAAAAAAGTACATCCTTATCTGGAATGTCCACACTTTCCAAAGCCTTCAAGTAGGCTGGACTTGACCCTTTGGTGGGCTGCTTCTGGCCCGTGGGTCTTATGTTTGACACCCATGCCTTAGGACAACAGAAAGACACCAATACCAGTATGTTTATAACAGGCCAATATCAACCTAATAATACCAGCTTCAAGCTCTAGCACATACAGGTATATCTTCCGTTACCTGCTTAAGGATCTCATAAATAACAGGGTCTGCCTAAGTGTCACAGGGGCAGGACACAGCTGCACCAACAGGAATCAGAATACATTATTAATTCCAGGAAGGAAATTGCACAACAGGTGACCAGAAACCGGAATTATATTAGAGACGTTACCGTATGGCAATATATATATATTCTGTATGGTAATATTGTATTGCTACAGATATACCAAATATCAAAATCCTATCATAAAAACTGCAAATACAAATAGAAAATTTCAGTACTAGATTAATTTAGACTGATTGTTTTTTCAGTCCACCTATGTAATCTACATGTATTTTCAAGTTCTTCAGTTGCTGAAGGGGCAGCAGAACTTTTGCTGTACAAGCTGCACTGTTCAAAATACATGTAACAGTACAGTACGACACACATTAGGCTTCAGTTAAGTTGGGCAAGACTATAATATAGCCTTTTTCCATTTATGACAGGGTTTAATAAGAGTATTGGTCAGTCTGTCTGCTTGACAATCCCATTCTGCAGCAATAAAAATAACTGAAGTGAAACGACCAGACTGAAAACTTTATCTTCTTAGATAAAATAGATATTGACAAAGTTTACCTCTGGGGGCATAATCTGATTCCTAGGTGGACAAAAGTATTGGGTCAACTACACATAACTCCTAGGGAAGCTTTTATGACCTCCCATTCCAAATCTATAGGCATTAATATGAGTTTGGTCACCCCTTTGCAGCTTTAACAGCTTCTATTCTTCGAAGAAGGGTTTGTTTTGTTTTGTTTTGTTTTGTTTTTTACAAGATTTTGGAGTGAAATTAGATAATAGAGCCTGGCAATCTCTGTTCAAGTTCATCCCAAAGGTGTTGGATGGGGTTGAGGTCAGGACTGTGTGGGCCAGTCAAGCTCATGAACATCAGATTTATTCAAGCATGCCTTTTTGGTTCAAAATACATGTAACAGTACACTGCATGTTAGGCTTCAGTTAAGTTGGACAAGACTATAATGTAGTTTTTTTTTTTTCATTTATGACAGGTTTTAATGAGAGCGTTGGTCAGACTGTCTGCTTGACAATCTCATTCTGCAGCGATGAAAATAACTGAAGTGAAACGACCAGCCTGAAAACTTTACCCTCTTAGATAAAATAGATATTGACAAAGTTTACCTCTGGGGGCATAATCTGCAGTTGAAAAAGTGGCAACTCGCAACATATTTTATTGCAATGCCATAATCTCAAAATGTTTAAAATCACAATAATATAGCATCGCGAGTTTAACATCGTGATAACATCGGATCGTGGGGTCTCTGGTGAAATCCCACCTCCAATGAAAAGAAAGGGGCCAGTTTGGTGTACTTAAGATCAGTCTGGTCTGCATGACACCCCTGGCTCTCAAGGCCAGGCTTAACATCAGTCCAGATCTTCAGTGGAGCAGGTCTAGAAAGCTGTCTGTTCAGTGCTAGCCCTCCTCCACAGCTCTGAGGCCAGTGTCAGCCCAGAAGCTGCCGTTAATGTCACCGCGGACGAAGATCCATCCGCGACTCTTCGGCAACTTGAAAATACTGACCCAAAGCGAACCACAAACACCTGCCTGAGGAGGCGGAAATAAGGCCGACACGACAATAAACACCGCGCAGGCTTCCTTCTACACAGCGGAGCCGTTTGGCCAAGCGTGCAAGAAACCAGCAAACACAGACAGATGAAGTAAAATGAAACAAACACGGTGCAGCTGTAGCGCTGTCCAAATATGCCACAATAAATTCCAGGCGTTCATAACAGCTAGCTAGCCAGCTTGTCATCTTAAAGTCGTTTATTAAACCCGGGTTTTAAAGCCGTCCCCGTGTTTCTTACCTCTCAAACTCGCCCCTTCGTGCGCTTGTTGGATTTTCCGTCACCTGGAGGACTTCAGACGGCAGATCTCAACCTCTGCAGAGCAGACGACTCATCTGTTTCCTCCTTGTCTGCCCGGACAGGAGCATATTAACCAAGCCGCTAAGGACTCTGGGAGATGTAGTCTACAGCCAACTAAGAGCTACTAATGAGAGAGTGAGCCCCCTGGTGGCTGTTTAGGTGGTTAACTCTCCCTTTAATAAACCAGGGTTTGGGAACCTGCGGCTCTTTCGCCCATCTCCAGTGGCTCCCCGTGACTTTGACCAAAAAAAGCACTTGATGAACATAAACAAAAAAATTTACTTGTTATATCTCATTGCTTTAAGTGTCCCCTGTAGCATAGTGGTTTGTGCATTTGCCTTACAAACCAAAGGTCCCTGGTTCAGTTCCAGGTGGGGACACAAGCCTCCCTCACCATAGAAGGTTGCGTTAGGAAGGGCATCCGGTATGAAACCTCTGCCAAACTATCAGTGCAGATTGATCAGCTGTGGTGATTCTGTGAAGGCAGGCTGAAAGCCACTATATAAGCACCAGTCCATTTTTACAATCTCCAGTTAAAAAAATATGTAGCCCTATACTACATTTTTAATTTTCTTGAATAGTTCATAGCCCCTCTCACTGCAGAGGGTTGCATTAGGAAGGGCATCCGCCATCAAACCTCTGCCAAATTACCAATGCGGATTAATCCACTGTGGCGGCCCCTTGGTGGAGAATACAAGGGAGCAGCCGGAAGGTACATTGAAAAGGAACCTAAGGTCTCTATATATATATCCAAAAAATATGAAAAATTATGTCTGGAAAGTATTTGTAAGAACTGCACAGGGTAAAAGAAAATAAATAAATTTATTGCACAGCAATGTAGCAGCAAGGATCAACCTATATAAACACAACATTTTGAAAAATTATGTGTAGAAATATCATAGAACAATATAATAGAAAACTGTAGCAGGGTTTGATTATAAGTATATTGCCTGACAATAAAGCAGCAAACGTGTGAGTGAATGAGAGGGAGGCAACCAGAATGATGAAGTTGCAAGGAATAGACCCTCAGCATACAGCCAAGACAACAAAGGAGTGGCTTGAGCGGCCCAGCCGGAGCGCAGGTTTGAATCTGACTGAACATCTCTGGAGAGATCTGAAAATGGCTGTGCACTGACGCTGCCCATCCAACCTGATGGAGCTTGAGAGGTTCTGCAAAGAGGAAGAGCAAAAGCTGTGAATACTTATGTACATGTGATTTCTTGATTTTTCATTTTTAATAAATTTGCAAACATTTCAAAAAACTTTGTTTACATTGTCATTATGGTGTGCTGTGCGTTGAATTTTGAGGGAATGAATAAATTTAATCTGTTTTGGAATGAGGCTGTAACACAACAAAATGTGGAAAAAGTGAAGAGCTGTGAATGCTTTCCGGATGCACTGTATATGGTCAGATGAGACTAAAATTGAATTTTATGGCCATCACGGGCAACACTGCTTGGTAACAACCCAACACCTCTCATTGCCCCAAGAACACCATCCCCACAGTGAAGCATGGTGGCAGTAGCATCATGCTGTGGGGATGTTGCTAAAGCAACACTAGAGTGGTAAAGGGAATATGTTAATGTGTTGGAATGGTGTCGTCAAACCCCAGACTTCAATATAATTGTGTAAAATATTTGTTAAAAATCTATTCAAATTACGGTTTGTAACACAAAAAATCAAAAAATATGCCAGGGTGTGTGAAATACTTTTGCAAGCCACTCTAAGTACCTGGGAACATTTTGTGTGATAATATGACATTTAATGCCATCAATGATTCCATATGCAAAAAAGCCAGAGGCTTCCCTCCAATTCTAAATTGAGAGCTCTGGTTCAAGACTGACCCAGAGCACTGTATGTGTGCAGGCTGGAAGCAGGAACAAAAAGAAGAATTCTGCTGGTTCAGCACCTGCATGGCCTACTATATATGGAGAGGTGGTTCATCCCTGAGCCCTGTCAAGATGCCTTTGAGCAAGGCATTGGACACACTATGTTGCTCCCCTGGCACCCTTCAGGGGCTGCCTCTCCATTAATTGCATGTGTACCAGTGTGTGTGTTTCAGACCTGTATGTTAGTCCCCACTTGTGGGGACTAATAAAGGTTGTCTTTCTTTGCAGCTTTAACAGCTTCTACTCTTCGAAGGTGGTTTGCTACAAGATTTTGGAGTGAAATTAGATGATAGAGCCTGGCAATCTCTGTTCAAGTTCATCCCAAATGTGTTGGATGGGGCTGAGGTCAAGACTCTGTGTGGGCCAGTCAAGTTCATGCACACCAAACTCATCCGAGCATGCCGTTTTGGACCCTGCTTTGTGCACTTGGGCACAGTCATGCTGGAATGGAAAAGTGCCTTCCCTAAACTGTTGCAACAAAGTTGGAAGCATAAAATTGTCCAAATGTCGTTTTAAGCTGAAGCATGAAGATTTCCCTCAACTGGAACTAACGGGCCAAGGCCAGCCCCAGAAAAACAGCTTTATAGCATTATCCCTCCTCCACCAAAACTCTACACTTGGCACAATACAGTCAGGCAGATAGTGTTCACCTTTCATTCACCAAACCCAGACTTAACCATCCGACTGCCAGATAGAGAAGCATAGTTTGTAACCCCACAGAATATGTTTCTGTAATGATCACCATTGTAGGTGGATTCAAATACAGGACACTAGGGGGCAGAATAAGAATACAAAATCCAAGTCTTTAATGTGAAGCTGGCAGTTGTCAAAAACAGCGAAGCTGTCAGCAAAACATAACAATGAAGCCAAAATCAGCATCCAAAAAATATAAAGAGCTAAATTTCCCATTAGGAAACACTCAGGAAAAAAGGAACATTAGAAGGCCTGAGCAAAACAATCCAACAAACAATCCAAACAAACCTATTCCAGGAAGCAGGTTTTGCTGAAGTTCTGTTTGTTAACCCTATGATGAGGGAAACGCTAAGTTTTCTGTTTTAGAGAGAGGGTTACCTCAAACTCTGAGTCAGGTACCAGGGAAAAAGACTCCGAACCTAACCTGCTCGATAGCAGGTGTTCTCCAACTCACTCCCGGCCTCCCCTCTTTCTGCACGACCTGGTTTTATTTCCTCATTCATAAAGCTGCAATCAAAGCAGACAGAGGAGCAGGTTAATCTGTACAAGTTTGCATTTTTATCCAAGTTAGTCATTACTTTGCTATTTTTTATTTAAATTGACCCTCTTTCTGGAACATAAAACCCAGAGTCTCCCTCATATCAGTGTTAACAAACTTAGTTTTAGCATAACCTGCTCCCTGGAATAGGGTCCTGCTCTTCCCCACAAAAATAAAAGAAAACAAACACTCCTAAACAAAAAACATGAGAAAAAAGGTCTTCAACAAAAAAGGGCTTCTTACTCCTACCAACTGCGTTTTACAATGCATTTTTAAATGTGAAAAGCTATTTACAGGTAATATACAACTAACAGCCACAAATGTAAACAAACTACAAATGATCATAGATCTTAACAATACAATGTATTATTGTTCTCATATTTAACAAGCAACTTCAGACTGATATAATCTGAGATATAAACTTTTGGCTTAGTTTAAACTATTCAGCAGAAATCACATTCAAATGTTAGTGAACTGTTTACATTCATGAGCAGTTGAAATCAAATCTTGAAACTCAATCTGCGAACCCTGAACTTCAGTAACTGTTGTATTGCGAGTTTAACCTGGTAAGAAGATATTAATACAGATCAATAAATGTAGCTGACAAAATTAACTGAGACTTGAGAATGAGCAGAGTGAATCAGGCTTTCAGACCTTGTGTAAATGTTTTCAGGCCAGACTATTTTGCTGTGCTCATTTCTCTGTAACAAAAGCAACAAATGTTAAAAGGCATCAATTATAACACGTTTGAGTTACCACCTCTATACCTTAAAATGTCTAACAGCTCTCCCACATTTTGTTTGAATTTTTAACCTGTATGAATCCTCATGTGTCTCTGTAACTGTGCTATCTGATTGAAACTTCCCTCACATTTGCAGCAAGAACGTGGCTTCTCACCTGTGTGAATTCACATGTTTTTTGAGTGATGACAAGTACTTAAAACTTTTCCCACAGGTACTGCAAGAAAATGGCTTTTCATCTGTATAGATAGATAGATAGATAGATAGTGTAGCACCACAAAAACACACCATTATATATAAATTATATAAATACTACACTAGGCAGACTAACTGACTGACTGCTCCTCCCTATCCTCTGTCCTTCCGTTCTTCTTTTCTGTTCCCCCTCCTCCTCAGTGAGGAGCTGAACTGGCCTGGGGAACAAAGGAATTTTTCAGTCTGTTGTTCCTGCTCTTTGGGAGGAGCAGCCTATCACTGAACAGGCTTCTCTGGCTGCTGATGACAGTGTACAGAGGATGACTAGCATTGTCCAGAATGTCCAGCGGTTCGGTTATTGTTCTTTTCTCTGCCACTGTTGCCAGACACTCTAGCTTCATGCCGACCACCAAGCCAGCCGATCAGCTCCGATTAGGGTTCTACATGAGTCAGCTTCCTGTGTTAGTTAGCTGAGACTCCTGCTGGTTTTCTTACCTGTTCTGTGTAACCTTATAGCCTGTGCTGGTGGTTGATCTCCTCATACTGGATGATTTATTGATAATTTTGAGCATTTAGTCTCTCCTTCATAACTCTCTCATGAGCTGAAATGAAGACATTATAGGTTTTTTCTTGTTTTTTTAATAACTTTATTTGAACCAGAAACAAATTACAAATATAGTTTGCTATCTTAGTAGCCCACAGTTTACATAAAATATGCAATCTACAATATATTATTTACAGGAATGAACACATAAAACAATAAATTAAAATGAAATCCAAAAAAGAAATGAAACAGGGGAAAATTCAGCATTAGGTATTTTTATGAGTAATTAGCTGAGAATAGATCAGTAAGGTTTTGAAAGCTTTAGGATTAGAAGAAAAGTGGATGGTGTCAGTATAGATTTGGAATTCCATCATATAAATTAGGAAGTGTGTTTTTTTTAAGAACCTTACATTTGTGGATGTGGGATTTAGCCCAAAAGAGAAACACATTAATCAAAATTTCACCAGAGTTTACATTGTTATTCTGATGGAGTCCAAATAAAACATCTTTCCAAAACAATCGGAAGTCATTTTGTATAGCGTTTCGTACATAAATGGAAACATGTCGCCAAAAAAGCCGGGAGTGGGGGCAAAGCCAAAACAAATGAACAACAGACTCATGTGTGAGATTACAGAAAGAGCAGTTTGTATCAATATCCGGTTTGAGTCTTGTAAGGAAGCTTTTGGTAGGGTATGAAGACATTATAGTTGCTAAAGTCCCGCCGACATTCTTCTTCTTTTGTCAAACAACATTGTGATAGTGATTAGTGCCACCAAATGGTGTGGTGGGGTGTGGACCAGAATGCAGGGGTGAGTCTAAAAGAGGGTGGGGGTGGCACTGAACCCTATGCAGTTTTTGATAGAAAATGCAGTGGGGATAAAGAGGGCTTCTGTGAAAGACAGCTTCATCCTCTTCAATGCATCACTATGAGTATATGACTATGAAATTTTGAATAATATTGCAGGCAGTGAAAGCCCCTCAGTTAATTATAAATGGAAAACAATAAATGTTTTGAAAGCTGGATTCCTCCTCACGTACATCACACTCGTTTGGTCCTCTGCCTGCCATTCACTAACTCCTTTACTTTGCAAACTGCAAATAAAGGATGTGTGAGACACCATTTTTTACTTGTACAACTCAGTAAAGTTAAACATTTTTACAGCTTTAACCAGACTCTATTTTTATTAAGTCCATTAATTGCCATTAAATTTTGTGCTTCAATGTGGCTGCTATATTATTAAAGTGCAGCAACATCTCAAAAGGAGTTTCTATAGAGACAGGAGGTCTGTGCACATTAAAATCATAATAACCCACTGAGTTTTCAACTAGTTTTCTGATTGAATTTTCTGCTTTTCACCTATTTGCATCTTTTCTGACCAGCTGCCAGGGATCAAACATTTAGGGGGGCTCAGCCCCCAGTCAGCACGCTGCATACACTACCTTGTGATTAGTATATTAATTAAACAATAGTTAATGATTTACTTTTAGTAAAATAATATTAATTATAATATCTTTTTGAAATGTATTTATTGTTTTTTACCTCTTTAATTGGGTATGGGGCAGCTATGGCTCAGGAGGAAGAGTGGGTCATCTTCCAAAAGGAAGGTTTGCGGTTCAGTCCCTGGCTTCTCCAGTCTACATGCTGAAGTGTCCTTGGGCAAGACGCTGAACTCCAAATTGCTCCCGATGCTTCCATAGGAGTGTGAATGATAGCTAAATGCAATTAAAGGCATAGAATAAAGCACCGTGTGAATGGGTAAATGAGGCTTGTAGTAATAAGCACTTTGAGTGCTCAGTTAGAAAAGTACTATATAAGTACATATCCATTTACCATTTATGCAGTTCAACATTACTTTCGAAAGCAACCTAATTAGCCAGATGGCCAGTTGTAGTGTCTGAGAATAATTCAGAATGAATAATCACAGACTTTGATATAATTCACCTGTTTTAGGATGGACCCGTTAGTTAGTGAATAAAACCTGAGGCAAGGACTCAATGATGTCCAGAATTTTCCAAAGTAAGTTAAAGATCAATTTTCAGCAAAGCAGTCATGGGGAGAAACATGCACAACATTGTTTCAGTCTCTTAACTACATCATCAATCGTCAAGCAAATAAAGTGGCATCATTGAGTACAGACGTTGGTAAATGAGGCTGCCTTTTCATGCACCACAGAATCACAAAAATAAGGCCAGAATCAGAATCAGAATCAGAATACTTTAATAATCCAGGGGGGAAATTGCTTTTGTATGCAATGTGCACCTCTACAAGGAGCAAACTGGTAAGAGATTTGTTTTTACATTTAAGATTTCAAGTTCAAACAAACCCTTCCTTTGCTGTGCAGACTCAGCATAGGGCATCAGGTAGGCTACCCCTCAGTGAAGACTAGATATGCAGTCTGTTGCTTCAGTGTAAAGGCATCTATCTTGTTCAAATCGTGTTTAGAATGATGAATTCTGTCTTGAAGTCCATGCAACTGTATAGCGCTCAAAATTGATTTGTCAATGCACAATATATTTTGTAATAATGCCAGAAAATGATCATACAATGCATGATTATTACTGCTATTGCTATTGGTTTTTAGGGGTGCTATGAGGTTTAGGGGTGCTTGAGCACCCCTCAAAAGGGTCTAAATTCACCAATGCTGACTGAGGGGCACTAAGGGAACCTACCACTGTGTGTATTAACTTTTCCCTTAAACACACTTTATAGAGTTGAATTGTTCTTTATAATATTCCAAAAGAATGAAAATAAACTCCATATGAGCACTTTCAGTCCACACATCAAGCTCAACCTCTAAAATAGACTTTATTCCCTTAGTACATCATGTGCACTGCATTATTTGAGCAGCCTGCCCCTCTCTCTTAATATATGCAATGCAAAGACAGTTAATACCACATTTCATATCTAAAAAAAACTTTGTAAAATGTTTATTTTTCCTTTGAGGTCAGGGGTCTGTGTGGGTCAGCCAGTTCTTCCACACCAACCATGCCTTTATGGACCTTGTTTTGTGCACTTGGGCACAGTCATGCTGGAACAGAAAAGGGCCTTCCACAAACTGTTCCCACAAGGTTGGAAGCATAGAATTGTCCAAAATGTCTTGGTAAGTTGAAGCATTAAGATTTCTCTTAACTGGAACTAAAGGACCGAGGCCAGCCCCAGAAAAACAAACCCATAACATTATCTGTCTTCCACCAAACCTTGTAGTTGGCACAATGCAGTCAGGCAGGTAACATTTTCACCAAACCCAGACTCATCCATCAGACTGCCAGGTAGAAAAGTATGATTCCTCACTCCACAGAACACATTTCCACTACTCCAGGCTCCAATGGTGGTGTGCTTTAAACCATTCAGTCCAATGCTTGGCATTGTGCTTGATGATGTAAGGCCCCCATGCAGCTCCTTGAGCATGAAATCCCATGCCATGAAGCTCCTAGCACTCAGTTTTTGTGCTGATGTTAATGCCAAAGGAGGTTCGGAATTCTGCGGTTACTGAGTCAGCACAATGTTTAACACACTATGCACCTTAGTGCTCGGTGACCCTGCTTTGCAACTTTAGAATGACCCATTCTTTCACAAATGTTTGTAAAGGCAGATTGCATGGCTAAGTGCTTGATTTTATACACCTGTGGATATGAAACCAAATGAAACACCTGAATTCATCAACAATTAAGAAGTGTGGCCCAAAATTTTTGTCCATACCAAGTATTTCGTCTCAGGAAGAGCCAAGTCAAGCCTACCTTTGGCTGCTCCCTTGTATTTTCCCCTATGGGTTGCCACAGTGGTTTAATCAGTGTTGGTAATTTGGCAGAGGTTGAAAATCCTTTATGCCTACAACTGCTCTTAAACAAGCTGTAAGTCATGCTACTATATATACATTTAAATAAGGATTTTATTTATGGATCATGGATTTTTATTTTTATTCATTGATGTAAATATGGATTTTTAGTGCTGGGATAGGGTGAGGCGGAGGCAATTGATCCGCTGTGGTGACCACTAACAAGAGCAGCTGAAAGAAGAAGAAGAAGAAAAAGAAGAAGAGTGCTTTAACAGTTCTTTGGAACTGCATTTTTTACATTACATTAGATGATGTATGTTTTTTATCCATTTGTTTCTTTCAGTTATGACATGCACAGGTTGTAGACTACCATTTGCAACCCAAAGTACCCCAGAGGCAATAAAAACAGTCCATTTATATCCAACCATTTTTAATGAATCATCAGTTAGAGCTCCTTCAGTTCTGGCATGTTCCTGTAATTTCTTCACAAGTATTTATGGCTCAATAACAGATGAATAAAAACAGATATTTTCAAACTACACAAACATGAAATACTTAAATTGCTGTATATTCTTTTTACATAATTAATGAACTACTTCAGATTGCTGTAAATGCTTATCAAAAAAATCTCATTCATAGGAACTTTTTAAAATCAGACATGACCATGTTATTGAACTATTTACATTCATGAGAACTTTAAAACACATCTGTAAACTCGCTCTGCTCACCCTGAACTTCAGAAACTAATGTAATTATACCCCCCAAAAAGCGGGGATATTATGAAATCACTAGTGCCACCACAAATCCTTCATGTGAGCATGATAATGTAAAACTATTTTAAGTAGGATTTTGGAATTTGGCACAGTGATAGACCTCCAGGAGATGTGAAACTGATTAGATTTCAGCCATTTTGAAAATATGTATTTGCCACTAGGTAGCAGTATTTATACAAATTTTTACATTTTTAGCCAAATATTGGTGGCTATTTGTCCCATCTACACAAAACAAAAACAAAACTGGTCGTATGATCATACACATTCATGGTGAAACCATGCCTTGTCTGCAGCCACTGCCATCTGCTCATGTCAACACTAAAATTAGTTTTTTAAAAAATGCACATTTTTAGGCATATTTCTGTGACAATTCATCTGAGCTATACAAAACAAAAACTAAACGGTTTGTGGGATCACATATTTTCATGGTGAAACAATGCCACCATTGATGCTGCAAATACTTTGTGTGAGCACAATAATCCAAAAACTATATGATGCAGGATTTTGAAATTTGGCACAGTGATAAACCTCCATGAGATGTGGAATTGGTTAGATTTTCAGCCATTTTGAAAATACAGATTGGCCACCAGTTGGTGTTTTCCGTAAAATGTTTTAATTTTTAGCCTCTGTAACTAGTTGTCTAGTCTGTAAGAAACAAAAGCCAAATTAATTGTGGGATCACACGCTTTAATGGTGACACCATGTTGTGTCTGCTGACATTGCCATCTGCTGTTGCCGCAGCTGAAATCTGTAAAAAATTTCCAGGGATATTTGGAATCAACTTTGCTGCTGCATAGATCAGTTCCTAATCATCCAATCTGCATTTTAAAAATGGCCATGGCATCTAGCTTCACATCATGTCAAGTGGGGTGGGGTGAGGTCAGCATTCATGAAGAAGTTGGGGCTGTTCTGGGATATAACTTTAATGGCTGCATGCTGACCATGGGGAGCTAGTTAGAGTTTAAGAACCAAACAGTGATCTGAGTGATCTAAAGGCAATATAAATGTCAAACCTCCAGTCAGTGAGCATGAAACACCAAACAACCATCAATCAAGAAAATAACTGAAACTCAGTTTTTAAATGAAAGATAAAACCCTTGAATATAGCTGATGAAATGAAATGAGAATTAAAGCTGTAACCATTGTTAATCAGGCTTTTGGACCTCGTGTAAATGTTTTCAGGCCAGCTTATTTTTTTCATGCTAATTTTTCTGCAACTAAAGCTTTTAGCGATAAATGTTTCAAGTTTCTTTTTTTTTTAAAGATTACTCAAAGTGTATGAATTAGTCCACAGTTACTGAAAGAGGAAAACATCAGCACAGATTTGCACAGCTATAAGCTCACTGTCAGCCTCGCACATTTTGTAAAACACTACATACACTTGTATACATTAGACACAGAAATATATCATGCTGTCATTTCCTTGCTATGACAAAGCACTGGCTTTGAAATGACCGTGAACCAGTTGGTTGAACACAGCCACCCGGTGTGCAGACACATAGGAGCTCAATTGTAGACACACAAATCCAGATTAAGCTCTGCGATAAGGAAACAGGTGAGTTAACCTGTCTTCAACCAAAATGAAAGGCATCAGAGGAAGAGTGAGGATGAGAGGGGGAGGACACGCACTAAGAAGAAAAGGACTGAATTATCAAATGAAATTCATGCTACACTAGTTGACCATGTGATCAACCACAGACTAACATTGAGGGAGGCTAGACAGAAAATTCACCCAAATCTCAGCACATACAGTATGGCATCAGCAATTTGAACATTTCTGTCTATAGTAAACCAGTACTTCACTCTATACACTACTTTAGCAATATTTGGGATTCATTCCTGTGATAATTTACACTAGGCTACATGTATTTTGTTTAGGTTCAATTTGAAACTTCTTTGAGTGACATTTGAAAGAAATTCAGTGGGTGAAAAACCTGTGGCATCGTATTTTTCACTTTACTATAGTATTATAGTACTATAGTATATAGTATTGTGCACTGCACACAACTTTTTACACATATTTAATTTAAAGCAGACTAATACTGAACTACACAATGATGTATTTTACTATATTTCAGAGAGGGTGTACAATGGATGCTGAGGAAATCCCAAATGAGTTTATATACACTGATGAGGCTGGGTTTAACCTCACAAAAGTCACAAAAAGAGGAAGAAACATCTTTGGCCACAGGGGAGTGTACCAGGACAACGTGGGGGTAACATTGCCCTTTGCACTGCCATCACACAGAAGGGGTCCTCCACCACCATGCCAACTCAGGTCCTTATCATACTGCTTTCATTCTCACAGTTTTTGACAGATTTGCAGCAGCAAACCAAATGAACAGAATGTGACCGATGGATGCCACTGGTCAAAAGACCACAATGCACCTTTTCCACTGATCTTCTCTGGTCCACAAAATGCACAATTTCCAGTCCAACACTTTCTACCGTACCACCGCTCACTAAACCCCATAAGAGTTTCTCAGAATGATGGCAGAAGGTTTGTGAACTCCAGCCCTCTGTCAAGATACCCCTCATGAAAGCCATGGGGAAGGCCTGCAATCAAATTAATTGAGCCTCTGTAAGGATAGATTCTTTCCTGGTGAACACAGTCTGTAGCACTGATGATGCCTTGGTCTCTCCAAATGTGTTTGCTGAGCTCACAGTTGATATATATGACAGTAGTACAGAAACAGGGATATGTTTTGTTCTGATGTTCAGTACTGACTGTCTTGAGTATACAGAGAGACATACAGTAAAAACATATTTCATTCAGTCAGCAGAATTGCTCTGTTGTGTTTTGTGAATTCATATTTTTCCCTTTCTCTGTGTACTTTAATCATTAGGAAAGTAGAAATAAGTGTTTTTAGACTGAGCACAACAGTGTATAACTCCAAGAGAATTAGACCATATGGCTAATGTGTTTGGAATACGCTGACAGTTAACAATAACTGTAGTTTTGAGTTAAGTGTTTCATTCTGCAGAAGATAGGAGGTGTTCTGCTCCTTTGATGAGTAGTTGTGCTAATAATATGAAGTGTTTGGACAAAATAGGCCCTGTTTTCAATATTGTTCTTAAGCAATTAAAAAATTGCAAAGTATCACCTCCATAACTTGAAATGTCTGACAGTTCTCCCACATTTTGCACGTATGAAACTTTTAACCGGTATGAATCCTCATGTGTCGCTTTAAGTGTATCATCTGTCGGAAACTTTTCCCACAGTTGCTACAAGAATGCGGCTTCTCGTCTGTGTGAATTCTCATGTGAGTTTTCAAATTTATCATCTGACTAAATCCCTTACCGCAAAAGCTACAAAAATGTGGCTTCTCACCTGTATGGGTTCTTACATGAGCCTTTAACGTTGAATTCTGACGAAAGCTTTTTCCACAGGTGCTACAAGAATGTGGCTTTTCACCTGTGTGAATTCTCATGTGCTTTCTGAATGCTGACTCTTCTCTAAATTCTTTGCCACAGGTGCTACAAAAACATGGCTTTTCGCCTGTGTGGATTCTTACGTGAGCTTTCAGTGTTGAAGTCTGGCGAAATCTTTCTCCACAGATGCTACATGAATGTGGCCTCTCCCCTGTGTGAATTCTAAAATGCCTTGTCAGTTTGGATTTAAACTGAAAAGTTTTTCCACAAGTTTCACATTTTACAGACTTTTTATTTCGGTCAGTTTTACAAAAGGTGGTTTCAGGAGAGTTGTGAGAAAGGAGCTGGTCACTGTTTGGTTCTGGTTCACTGTGGTCACTTTCCTCATAAGTAGGAGTCACCATAAAAATATCGGCCTCCTCCTTCACAACAAGGTGCACGTCCTCCTGACTGATGCAGAATTCCTCCTGCTCCTCTTTAATCTGTGAAGGATCTGGGTCCTCCTGGTCCAGACTGGAGTTTGCCTCCTGGTTACAGAGCTGCTGGTCTGTGAAACTCTCCTCCTCCTTACAGACATGTTGCTGAAGGTGATCTGTTGGGACGAATGAACAAAAAAGGTCTGCGACAGAAAAAACACATTTCTCATAAAAAAAATAATAAAAAAATAAAAAAATAATTTTATATATATATATATATATATATATAGCTATAGCAGGTGTATACAAATAAATTATTTGGGCATCAAAGCAACTGACTGTTGAGTTCTGACACTCTTATCAGGATGGTTCAGTTCAATATTTGGATGTTTATAATGCTATATAAAGGACTGTGCAAAAATATTGGGCACCCCTCATTTCTTTATATTTGACTTCCAAGGAGCCAGACTTTCTTCAGTCAGCAATAGTTCTCCAGGCTTTCTGAAGTCGTTTCAAAGTTTTTCCTTTGGATATTGGCTGCTTTTTCACTCATTTTCAGTCCAGTGGCACTGGCATGGTGTGCAATGCATCCTAAAGAAAATCTGGGAAATCTGGACAAGTGGAGGACAGAAGAAGTGGCAGGCTTAAAAACTATCTACAGCAGATGGACAGTATCTTAAAGTCAAGTCTGTAAAAAATAAAGGGGGGGGGGGGGAACCCAGAAAAACCC
>VUQH01035733.1:0-14856 GCA_015106775.1 Etroplus canarensis | reverse complement strand
GTATCCTCTTCCCTCACACCAACAATCTGCATGTCCTCCTTCACTACATCCATGAACCTTCTCTGTGGTCTTCCTCTTCTCCTCCTGCCTGGCAGCTCCACCCTCAACATCCTTTGTCCAATATATCCACTAACCCTCTTCTGAGCATGTCCAAACCATCTCAGCCTTGCCTCTCTGACTTTGTCTCCAAACTTCTCAACCCGAGCTGTCCCTCTGATGTACTCAGTTCTAATCCTGTCCATCCTCGTCACTCCCAGAGAAAATCTCCAGCTCTGTCTCCTGGTTTTTTTTATCAGTGCCACCATCTCCAAACCATACATCACAGCAGGCCTCACTACCATCTTGTAAATCTTCCACCAATCACCCTTCCTAATTAACAATAATGCCGCTGATTACAAATATATTGTTTTTCTAACAGTATCAAACCAGACATCACAGCAAAACCATCAAAGATAAGATGGCATACAAAGGACTATATCTTGCACAGATTTTTTAATCAGTTCGGTGTGTCATTGTCAAACCCTAAGGAAAAATCTACTGGAAAATGAATGCACCAGCGAACAAATGTGTATTCAAGATGTAATTTAGCACAGTAGTTTGCCCAGGCAATTTTTCTACACCTTCATTTAAATGGGAACCTGTGTCATTATATGCTAGTGAGGAGGGAGCCTCTGCCACAAAGTGGGTGATTGAAAGTGGGAAAAAAATATCTGATTAAAGATTTTTTTCTAAGTTACATTCACACTAATGTGTTTTCATCTGGAATAAACACAAAATCTCAAAGTTTTAAACTGAAACATGGTCCACAGCCTTTTTTAAAAGACTCTGTTTTTTACACTGGATTTGCGCTGTAATGCGCCACAAGTTATACACTTCAACAAAAATGAATTAGTAAAGATATGACCTAACTTTAAGCTTGTTGTCCACTTTTTTATTATGCCACTCTAATGCTTAACCAACAATTTTAACACTGATGATTCACAAAGTGTAAGTGTGGACCTTATTTTCCATTACGTGCATAAACACACTCATTGGACATAAGCGAAATTGTCAGTTGTCAAAATTGTGTAAAATCATGAGCTTGTAAATATTTATCAGCATTTCACAAGTTTCATAACTGTATTTTACTGGTTAATTAAGATGAAATTATCCTATTCCTTGCCATTTTAAAACCTGTGTTCATGTTTTCTTTTTTGCTTACCCTTGCTCTTGAGTAATGTGAAGTTTGGTTTATAGTGTAAAGAAGGCCAGTGAGTCGACTCAAATTTGTGAACAAAAAGGTGAATTAGAGAGAACTCACTGAAAAGGAAAGAGTCTGCATTAAAGCACTTCGTTATGCTGCATGGTCCTTCTCATCTTTATGACAGGTGGTTTAATAAATTTGTTAAACACTGTATTCAGTCCTGTTACCCTTTTTCAAGTTTGCTTTAAGTCCTCTTGAAGGGTGCTTGTGAAGTTGGTGCATTGCAGTGTCTCTGTGAACTAGTCAGCATGGTCTCAAAATTTTTGGCAAGCACACAAAATTTACCTCACTTGGGTCTGAGCAAACCCATTTTCAGGATACTCACTGAGATGGAAACTATAACACCAAGTCGATTCAAACAAATGGGGGTCACACCTATTTTATTTTCACTGTTGTTGCTTTTGTGAATGGCGGCGCTAGCCAAGAGTGGCATCACAACTGTTGGTGCACGCCATGCTTTGGTGTCATTTCAGCTGATCATGTTTCTCTTGATTCTTTTAACCTGGCCGTTGAAGAGATGAGCAAATGATTTGGTCGATCTCTGCCACCATTCCAATGATAAAACGGAGCAGGAGCTTAGAGATTATCAGATTACAGAGAGGGAAGTCCTGTAACGAGGCTTGAGTAGGTTGTTAAAATCTCTGCTGAAAATGATCTTTAACGTTCACATACCTGCCTCTCTTGGCCGAAACTATAACAACTTACACATAAGACAGCAAAGCAAAGACAGCACGTGCATGCACACAGACACACACTCGTGTAAATGATAGCAGTTTTACTAATGTACCTGAATTCAGGTTCTGCAGAAAATTAAGCATAGGGTTACTTTTTAAAAAAAATTCTAATATTCTTTCATATTATTGTTGCATATATGATATTAACTATAGCAATTACAATATTTAGTACACCCTACAGCATGCAGTAATATATCTGTGGCCTCATTAGAGGCTCAAATTTTCTTGAATATTATTGTAGTTGACTAAATATACTCTTTAAAATGCAGTTAGTCTTGTAGTATAAGCTATCACTGCAAAAGAAAACACTGTTGTCTTGTCAAATACTTCATTTCTTCACCAGCTCAATTTAGCCATATTATACTTCTCATTTTTGTCCTAAATTGTTTTCTGACTTCTCTATTGAATACAAAAGTAAAACAAACACATCAGGCTGGAGAAACAATACCGGTCAATGTACCAGAATAATATCCAGGCCACAGCAGGAGCAGGAGGCCAGGGGCATTCGCTCTCTCTTTACTGCATCACGTCTGACCTTCAGCCTGCAAAGCACCCGCTACCTCACGTTCACCCTCGAGGACTGGCAACCAAAAATAGACTGCAGTCTGACACATGCAAACATATCTGTACCATACACTTGCATGCGCACTGTATGTACATGCATTACACGAGGACATAAAAAACACGCGCTGACACTCACTTTAGTTTGCACTTTTCAAGTCCTCCATCCGACTATCTGTAGTCCCTGATGCTTCAGCTGCACTCTGCACTGGGGCTGGCTTTCTTTATCATCCTATATATGAGTCACACTATTAAACACATTACACTCAAGTGGGACAGAAAGTGTCCATCAGAGCAGTTTTACTGTTCACATACTTTCCAGCACTCCTTCAAAACGATACAGGAGCAGTTTGGAACATGCTGCAGTAAAGATTAATTGGCAACTGTTAATATTTGTGATGAGACAACCGGGTGGCCATTGTACTTTTTTTGTAATAAAGAAGTTTAAAAAAAAAAAGAGAGAACATTCATGAAGTAGCAATGTTCTTATTAACAGGGGTTAAACTAGACCAAAGTCATTCTGTTGCCTTCAATTACAGTAATGAGTAATGAAATATGATAGGCAGTTTAATACATAATGCCATAAAGCAAGTTAATTTTTAATGTGCTGCAGTCTGATGTTCCTTCCAACTAATGTCGGGAAGATATTCAACCAATCAAAAAGCAATGCCACCTCAGGGGGCCTGCCTGCACACTCATATACATCTATTTTCCCTTCTCCTTCTGTTCATGTGTTCATGTTGCTGATGTCAATAACGCTGCCCTTGCGTTACTGCAGTATGTAGCCATCAAACTCATGCTACAGAATGGGTGCGACCATAAAATGGCTGGTAATCTCAATTGCAGCGTTTCAAACAGCTCAACAAATATCAGCAAACACACACAAACTGTTTCAGTGCAGTTTGGCACACAATGTGTTTTCCAGCTAAAGGTACAATGTCTGTATTTTCCATTGGGTAGAAAAACAACTTGGTAATATAACTTTACTCTCAGACATACAGAAATATGTAAGAAAGAGAGGACAGGAGAGAAAAATGAGAGATTATTTTCAGAGGTAAAGCTTGCTCAGCAAAAGATATTTGATAATGTCTTCATTAATTTTACATTTAATCAAGCTGACAGACACAAGCCCCTCCCACAATGGGAGCATTGCATCAGGCAGGGCATCCAGAGTAAAATCTGTGCCAAATTACCTATGTGAATTTATCCCCTGGGGGAAATACAAGCAAGCAGCCGAAGGTGCTTTTATTAATCCAACAGTGAATCTGTACATGATGCCTTGTTGAAGTTACCTGACAGTTGCTGTTTTGTTCAGTCTATAAACTGGTTAGTTTGCAATATTCTGGGATCATTTATACTAATGGTCTATATTGGACTGGTGCAGAGCAGGCTGTGGTATCCATGTCCACTAGTTACGTCAAGGTTAGCAGTCATGAACACAAATTTAAGCTGAAGAAGCTCTTTAGAATCACTTGCCAAATTCTACATTTATACTTTCACTTACATGATAGCTCACTATTATATCGAAGAATGTAACTGGCTAAATCCGCAAAGAGCAGTAAACCTCGGAGTCACAGCAGTTGCCTGGGCCAGCTGATCACAGCCTAATCTCCCGAAAAAACTGTGGTGTATTTCGCTTCCAACAATACCCCACCACAGAGAAATCTGGTGACAAGTGTCCTGTGTGACATAGGCATTTGTGGAAAAATAGTGACTCAAAATCAATATACAGTAAATTAAAATGTGTCGGTAAATACAGTGTAGTGCTGTTAAGTTTTTTTTCCCTCGCTGTGTTCATAGGTAGGTACTTAATTGCTGTGTGGCTTTTTCAAGCTTTGCTGCTAAAAACATCTGCTTTCTGCAGCTAAAGATTAGATTAATTAGAGAGGAGACAAAAGCTGTGGGTAGCAATAGAGCCAAGACTCATAATACTCTGTGGCTTAGTTAGTCTCAGCAACCAGTAAAACATTATCCATCATTGACCATTTTGTTAATATTATATACATTCAGTGTGGCCTTTGGATGACATGATTAGAATAATCCTATAATAAAATTTGGATTTATTTGCAAGACAACCCCATTTTGTTTGGCATCATAGTGAACTTGCAGCTGGTACTTGCTTGATTGCATTTGTTATGGACTGAGTAGCACTCGGCAGAGTAGCGGTCTGACAGCATCAGGAGCAGTGATGAAAGCTTCGCTCTGTGCTGATTAGGCCTGATATACACTAGGCACTGAGGGACAACTCATAATGGCTCCTCTGACCTTTGTCTTAATAAACACAGAACCCCATTTGTACTGATACTTTGCCCACACACTCTTCTGTCTCCAACTACCTCATTCCTCATAGACACTTGCTTTCTGTGGGTGCTATACAGCAGATAATGAATCATGTCAAAATTAGAAGCTGCACAAACTGCATATTGCACAGAGTGAACACTATGACATTCTCTCTGATGGTGAAAAGCCTTAGAAAACAGAAGCTGTGAAATACCAAACTGGATCATTTGTATGAACAGCTAGCAAAACTCTTCTTTTAATATGCTTTAGGAACATTTCTACAGAACATCCAAATTTTTGATCTCTTTGAAACATTTAGCAAATAAAAGCCACTAGCCTAAGCTTAAATGCTGAATTTGACATTATAAATGATACACGCGGAATGAAAAATAAAGCCCATTTGATATTTTAATTGAGACAGATGACTTGAGTGCCATGGAGATCATTTAAATCATTAAGTTCAGTAGTGCAGCCCTGTTTTAATCATGACAATTTTAATTAGTAAATGAATAATAAACCCAATGATTAGTGAAGACATGGACTGACCCAACCAGGCATTGGCTGAACCTAAAAAAACCAAAACAAAGTACAATAAACACTTTTATGGCATCTCTCCATTTCAGCTGAGAGCTGGTCAAGAGCACAAAATACTGCGGATAAAAGAGAAAGTGTGCCACTAGGTTTTATTTACTTTTCACTAATGCAGAAGAAAGGAAAAGGCTTTTACAGTGTGCTAAGAGCTTCTTATAAATATGGAGGTACAGCTCTCTCTCTGTCCACTGCACTCTAAAGGAGCACAGTGCGATTACAGAAAAAGCCCATCCCTTCTACACACAGGCCTTTGCGAACAGAAACAGAAGGTAATGTCAGAGTTGGGAGAAAGCCAAGAGCCCAAAGACACAAAAATGTAGGTTGCTATGTCCCTGTTCTTCACTGAGGATGTTGACAATAAATTTGGGTAAGTTTACAGCAGTTGGGCAAATGCTGTAATTCTCCAAATGTAAAAATGAGTTACAAATTGTGAGTGATTTTATGTGTGTGTGTGTGTGTGTGTGTGTGTGTGTGTGTGTATGCATGTGTGTGCAAAAGAAAACGGCACCGCTACAAGCCAAAAACAACCGCATAAAAATCTGCGTTCATACTCTGAAAATATCCCACCCAACCTGTTTTTGTATTTCATATCTCATCTCTTCGTGCCCTCATTTTGAAGGTTTAAATAAACCTCAGAAGTTCTATATTTAGCGTAGCTCATTTAATTGAAACATATGGAGAACACTCTATTGACAGGGTCTGACTGAGGGGTGTGTGGGTGGCGTTTCCACTTAAAAGCTGGAGTGTGAATCGTAATGAAGAGAGGAGGCAAAACGAAAAGGAAGGGAAGGGGGTGGACTCAATCGCTAGGAGCAATGGGTGTACGAACAGCAAACTCACAAAGCAGGAGTGATTCATTTAAAGGGATTTGGTGCATGTGCCAGATTTAGCCTCTCTGCTTTGCATTTATATACTTATAGAGGATAAATAAAGAAGACTGAGGAGAGGCAAAAGAAGGGGAATATTTAAAGAAAGTAGGAAAGAGAATAAAGTTAACAGAAAAGTTTGTCTATTGTGATCAGAGGAAGATGAGTTAGATAGTTTGGAAGATTGAAAGATGGACCTCACAGAAAGAGCAAGTGACCTAGAGAAATGTAAAGACGCCAGATGGAAGGATGAAAGGATGATAAGACACCATAATTGGATTCTAGGGGCATAAAATTAAAAGTGTTCTCTTTCTATCCTCCTCCAGCAAATAGCTTCCAATGACAACAAGTATTCCTGTTCTCCTGAGCTGTGAAGACTTCCTAAAGAGCCCTTCACCGAACATATACAGTATGGGTGTGTCTCATTTATGTGGGCTTTTGTATGAGGGCTATAACATGAATAACACAATGCATGAGGCAATAACTGAATGATATGCACAGACACATGGAATAAAGCTGAGTAAGGCTCATGATTCTGTGCATGTCATGTTGTAATCTGCTGCTCTGCGCTCATGTTCCCTGGCAAATAAATAGCAACATCAGGTGTGAATATGTTCGTGTGCTTTTGGGGCTGAGCAATCAGCAGCGCAGCTTGAGACCGTGACTGGACTTCGACAGACAGGAGCCGAAGCTGTGGATGACACTGTGCACGTGGTGCTGGGCTTTAAGTCTCGGATGGGCTGACACATTGAGCAAGATGATTCAAACATGCACAAAATGACTCACCCACTCACACAAACAAAAACACGGCACAGAAAGTTGGCTTGCAGCAGCTCACCCTGTGTAAGTCCTGTTCAAACACAGCTTCGTGGACACTGCATGCAAAGAGCGCTGTGGGAAGGTCACTAAGATCCATCATCTCCTCTGCCATGCCGTCTTGGTCGCACTCTCCAAATACCATGTCCTCCTCCTCTTCTTCATCCTCCTCGGGATCACTGCTATAGGCCTCTGAGCCATTGCTCCATGCCTTGGAGCTCTCTCGCAGCATTTTGACGGGTTTTAGGGGACTGTTGAAAGACAGGGGATGACGCCACAGCCTGGGGACTGGGAACAGGGGAGATTCAGGGATTGGAATTTGGAAGACAATCTGACAATGCTGGTTGGATGTTTGTGGTGAAGTTTGGATAACATGAGGTGATGGTGAGATGACAAGTGAAGAAAATCAAAAGTAAATGAGGTACATAAAAAATTAATATCAAGTTTACTCTATCTTTTTTCTCAGTTCAGCTATATCTGGGTGAAAACAAATGCTCCCGAACAAAAGTCTTTGGAGAAGAGTTTTCATTACCAACTTCACTATATGGACAAAAGTATTGTGCCACATCTCTTAATCACTGAATTCAGCCATTTCATTCAGTCCCATTACCACAGGTGTATGAAATCTAGCAACTACCCATACAGTCTGACTTTACAAACATTTGTGAAAGACTAAGTCATTGTAAAGAGCTCAGTGAATTCAAGCATGGATGCCACTGTTGCAACAAGTGATTTCATGAAATGTCTCCCTTCTTTTTATTCCACAATCAACGGTAAGTGGTAATATTATAAAGTGGAAGATTTTACAAATCACAGCAACTCAGCCAAGAAGCCCATGTAGAATTTATAGAGGGGTCACTAAGTTCTGAAAATCATAACAAATAAAAGTCACCAACACTCTGCTGACTCAGTAACTGCAGAGAGAGCAAGGATAATGCTATGGACTTGTTTTTCTGGGGATTGGACTGGACCCCTTAGTTCCACTGAAGGCACTTCTTAATGCTTCAGCTTAGCAAGACATTTCAGACAATTCTGTTTCCAACTTGGTGGGAATAGTTTGGTGAAGGCCTTCTACATGACTGTGCTTCAGTGCACAAAGCAAGGTCCATAAACACATGGCTGGATGAGTTTAGTGTGGAAGAGCTTGACTGGCCTGCACTGAGTCCTGACATCAGCCCCCACCTAACACCTTCAGGACAAACTAGAGCAGAGACTGCGAGCCAGGCTCTCTTGTCTAACATCAGTGTCTGACCTCACGAATGTTTTGAATAAATGGGCAAAAACACACTCCAAGATCTTATAGGAAGCCTTCCCACAAGAGTATATGCTGTTATAGCTGCAAAGGGGGGAACAACTCCGCATTATTGTCTATAGATTTAGAATGGGATGTCATGTGTAGGTGGCCCAATATTTTTGTCCATATAGCTTATTTAAAGTTGATGCTGGCAAAACAGCCCTCTTTATATTAGGCCTCAGCTGCAAGAATATTTCTTGCATTAAACTTTAAGAAGGAAGCACAAAATATGTATTTTACCATCACATAAAAAACCAGGAAAAATTCTAATTTGAAATGAAGAGAGGTGAAAGTTAAATGCAAACGCCTAAATAAACTGATTCATGTTCTATTGGTTGACTTGCAGAATATTCGACTTATCGGTTTATATGTTGCAAAAGGGATGGACGCATTGAAGTGCGACTATTGGAAAGTTCGGCCCACATTTTACTGAGGACAGAGAGCCATCTAGTGGTATAAATGTCTAACCTGACGGCGTTACAATTAATATTATAAGCCTGACACCCTCTAAATAAATAAATAAAAATCAGCCAGCTGTCAGATATTTAGAAATAACAGCGAGAAGGAAGTTTGCTTCCATTTAACTTTCCTGCAGAAACGCACACATGGAGCACAGGAAGGCACAGACGCTGTAATACCCTCTTCCTGTTATTTAAATAGCCTAAGAGGATCGTGACATCAACACTCGCCTTGCGTGTACGCAGAGGAAACCCCTGGATATTACGTAAAGCTGGTGCAAAACTGCTCCAAATCATTTTTTTAAATTCTAATCGATTCTCTCCTTGAAGCACTTTGTTATCAACGCATTTAAGCTCCAATGAAGCTGAAATTGACACAAAAGTTGCACCACCATCGTGCTAGTGCGCACAGGGATGAAGTCACTCTTTTAATTTCCCTCTCTAATCGCTTCACCTGCAAATACTGCCACTCACCTCACCGCTGCTGAAAGCGACCCAAACAACCCACTGCAAGCGGACTTACATTCGGATTTTTTCCGGCGACTTTGCCAAACGCAACAAACAGAAGAGGTGCGGGTGTGCGTTTTCGGGCTGCTGGCGGATGCGTGGGTGTTTTGTTATTACTGGATTATTTGACTCGGACGCAGCCTACTCAGGAGTCAGGATCCGCAGGTGGGACCAATGAGATGCATGGGTATGCTCGCAGCGACCAATCAGGCCGCAGCAAGGGGAGGATGCTGCGTTTCAAGATTGGTGGCGACCGATCGGCGAAGTGGCACGAAGCGCGCCGCTATAAAGAGGTGTAATACATTTACAAGGACTTCTCACACTCAGATGAATAAGACGATCACCTCTTCTACTTGAGCTCGCTGAATATCTACAACTGTATGATGTATTTAGACTGAATTAGTTATTTCTCTGGATTTACCTGTTGCACAGGCAAAATAAAGTACTTGCATGTTTTGCTTTTGTGGTTGCCAAGCCAGATGAGGTATTTGCATATATTATAAGATAATAGTGGTTTTGTTTTATGGCTCCAGAACAAAGCCAAATGCAGGCAATGAAAAAGAAAAAGTGCCCCAGCCCTGTCTCAGTGTGATTTTAACCCATGAGAACCCAGACCCATTTTTCCTTACAGGAAAATTATGGGGGATATACAACAAACCAAGAGGCCCGCACAGCTGTTACAACTGCAGTGTTTGTTACATGCATGTCACCATGGGTTCTTATGGGTTATAAGCTCATGAATGTGGATGGTAGTAGCTAACATATACAACAGAAAATCTATTAGAAAACCCATAACGCTCAACAATGCACACAAAAACTGCATTACATTAATTTTTACAACACATTACATACTACTGTATATTTTACAATGAGAAGCTAAACTTTAACACTGCCAGAGCTGATTTCAAAAGCTATCCCAGTTTCATTACAAGGCAACATAAATCAACACCACAATAACCACATACTTGACCGTGTTAAAGCATCTAGCTCTTGTGTAGGTGTTTTATTAACACTGATGAGATGCAGTGATGCATGTGCCGATGACAAGTGTCTGAAAGTGCTATTTGTGCACAAATCACTTCATCTGAAAGACACTGTACAAAAAGAAACATGGTAATTTGAGCAACACTAACTAGTTTTTATTTCCAAGGTATTGGGTTAAAAGGGACAACCAAAATTTACAATATTTAAGTTTTGTAAGTCACAAGTACATTTAGAATGTGTACTCTTTTAGGTGGACTGACCCATCATTGGGATATACACTAAGAGTAGAGAGCAAGTAGAAGAGAGCCTAGAGAGGAGGAGATATGCACTGGAGAGAAAAGAGAGAATACATGTGCGTGAATAACAGTGAGGCAGGAAGAATGGAGAAAATGCAAGGAGTAGAGGTAGTGAAGGTATGTGAGTTTGAATACTTGGGGTCAGCCTTTCAAAGCAACAGGGCACAAGAGAAATGAAGAAGACAGTGCAGACAGGGTGAAGTGGGTGGGAATTTGTGACAGAAGAATACCAGCAAGAGTGAAAGGGAAGGTTTAGAAGATGGTTGTGAGACCTGCTCTGATGTATGGTTTGGAGACAGTGGCTGTCACAAAGACAGGAGGTGGAGCTGTCTGGAAGTGGCAGAGTTGAAAATGTGAAGATTCTTGCAGTGTGGAGACAAAGTCAGAGAGATAAGGCTGAGATAGTCTTGACATGTACAGAAGAGGGATAGTGGATAGATTGGGTAAAGGATGTTGAAGATGGAGCTGCCGGCAGGAGGAAAATAGGAAAATGACAAAGTAGGTTCATGGATGTGGTGAAAGACAGAGGGTCGCTGTGACAGAAGAGAACCCAAGGCATAGGGTGAAATGGGGGTACATGAGCCACTTTGGCAACTCCTAAATGGTGCAGCAGAAAGAAGATGACAACTCTTTAAGAGACATTTTGTTTAGTCAGATACTAAAACCATTTTATACTGTCACTAATTTCAAGATGCTATTTTTTCAGTTCCCTTATATTTGAGTCATCCAAGGCATTATCACTTTGATTTTCCAATTATTCCTGCTGTATTTTTAATTTAGTCAACACCAGCAGATTACATTGGCCTTTTAACAACAGATCTGCAACAGCACTGCATCACTCACCTACTTGTTTTATGCAGCTACCGCCTATACAACAATATATCCCTATTAGAACCAGACTTCAAGGCACATTAAACATTTGTAAGAGAAGAATATAAATATGTTACAATAAATTAAAACAGTTGCAGCAAGCATTTTGTCAAATTAAGAATGCAATACAATTCCAAGAAGAAGAGAAGGCAGAAAACTGTTCATGGAAGACAGAGGCGGATATTTAAAGTCAAAATGTTCACTGACAAGTCTTATGAAGAGCTACATTATAACCTAGGTTGATAACAGCCATGATTTGAGCCCTCCATGGAAGAACAGATCACTGTATAGTTCCATCCATAAATGAATGAGAACAAAATTGCTAAATATTTGTGGAGTGCTCACTGGAGGTATCCAAGATTATGGTGAGTATAACGTAGGCAGCTTCAAGGTGCAACACCGTGCTGTGTTCATTTCTCAAGTGAAGTTTGCAAATTCGCTACAACAGTCAACATCTTCAGGTTTCTTCTGTTCCTTTCTGGAAATAATACTTCTGACATCTTCTCAAAAATGAACACATTCCAATGTTACATTTTGGCTGAGAGATTTCAAAATGGAAAGCACGCACAGAGGAATGAAAGGCAATAAGAAAACACCCAATGGATAATTATTACTGGGCCAAAGATGCCCATATTAGCCTTTCTAGGTCCTTGAATATTATTAATAGTTGAACTGAATAAATGGGAGCTGTATTCATTTTTAATCTTTCTTTAGGTCAGGAAGGCCATGTGATGCATCAGTAATTCTAGGTCCGAGCGGTGGTGTTTCCAGGTTGACTGGCAGAGAAGCAGGAGCCACACCATTGTTGTTGGCAAGAGTCCCATAGGAGAAAGAACCATTGAAGTCTGGCTGAACGACCAGGCCCTTATCATGAATTGTCGGGACACCTGATAATGGAACGGAAAGGCAAAGGTTTTTAACACAGCTTCAGAAGGAAATCTGCATAGGTAAAATGACTATACAAAGGTAAAATGAGGTAAAATGACTATTATTTATTTATTAGGCAGGCTTGATGACTTTGTATAGGCTGTTGTAGCTTCAAATCTCAAAAGACAGTTTTAATGCAAAATTTATACAAACCATTGTTCATATTCATAGTGACATAAGGTTCAAATATCTTGGTCTTCTTTTTGGATTTGGTGATGAGCAACACCCCAAGGAAACACAGTGCAGACCTGTACAAAATACAGAATAATCAGTTACAGCTTAAAAAAATACAACATTCTACTGTTTTTTTATAGTATTTCAAAGAAATGTCACATATTTCTCTCAAACATTTGTTTATCATGCTTATCGGTAGGTATTTTAAACCAGCCTTAATGGGTGATCCTGTCTTATTTAAACGTCCCAATAAGCCTAAAGGTACACAACAACAGGAGCCTGAAACTGAAGCAGTCAAAAGGAATTCACTGTTTTTTCATCTTTTGGCTACTCCCTTTAGGGGTCCCTACAGCGGATCGTCTGCCTCCATCCCACCTATCCCTTGCTTCATTTCTGTTACACAAATCCTCTTCATGTTCTCCTTTATTATAGTCATGAACCTTCTCTGTGGTCTTCCTCTTTTCCTCCTGCTTGATGGCTCCAACTTCAATAATAATATCCACGATCCCTCCTCAGCACATACCCAAACCACCCCAACCTTACCTCTTTGGCTTTGTCTCCAAACTTCTCAGCCTGAGCTGCCCCTCTGATGTACTAATTTCTAATCCTGACCAGGATCTCTAATTCTGTCACCTCCTGTCTTTTTTGTCAGTGCAACCATCTCCAAACCATATACCATAACAGGTCTCGCCACAATCTTGCAAACCCTCTGTTTTACTGTATTTTATTATTTCCACCTATGCTTTTACTGTGATGAGTCTGAATAAAAAGAAGAATGATAACTCACCCCAACAAAAACATGCAGATGTGAAGAACGTCCTCGTTCTTAAACTCTAAGTAAAACACAGCTCCTAAAAAATAAAAAAATGTTAATCTCTAATGACTCCTATTCTGTGACTCTAAAGGTACACAGCAGAAGTAAAGCAGGAATGCACTGCAGATTTTCTATTGTACAGGTAATGAGTTGTGCACACAGGTTAATCCAGGTCAGACTGAAAACAACATGTCAATAGAGAAGCACAGCAGCAAAGGAGGACATGACTCACCAGCTAACACGGCAAAGAAGGTGGAGAGGATGTAGTTGACACTGGCAATGTGAAAGGAGTCATGCAGCTTACAAGCCTGGGAGAGAAATCTAGGAAGACAGTGACAAATAAACCAGTGGTGACTTAATTACATTTACCTATTGGTTGAAAATTAAAATCAACAAGAGTAAGCAGCAATAAAGTGGCACCATTTATATTTGACATCCAAGCCACTCACTTGGCTTGGAAGATCGCTGACGCCACCATGCACACAAACATGACACTGAAGATTGGGTAGTTAAGCTGCATTGTTCCTTCAATGGTGAGAACCAACATGCCTGAGACAGCCTTCACTGTAATGACCGTGACAGAACCTGTGTGCCAAAAGTATAGTTAAAAGAGCAAACCAGCAAGTAAAAGCAACACAGAACAACAGGTTTAGTGCCTGTTAAACATCTAAAATGTTGTATTGTATCCTAATAAAAGAAGGTAACAGCTTGACTTTACAGGTGACCAGAAATTGACTGGCTTCAAAACAGGACACTCACCCAGTAGAGCGACCAGCAGCAGAATAATAATGAGGTAGTTAGCACTGCGCTGTTTGTAGAAGTATAAAAGCAGGCAGAACGTGATAATCTCCAGGAGCTGTCAGTTTGGATAACAGCAAGAATAAACACCAAATTAATATCATATAAACAAAACATGAAGGTTCAGTAATAGCACAGTGAATCTTACAACCAGAGACAAATCTTTATGCTGAATACCAACATGAATCAAAAGGGCTAGAAATAAGTCTGTATTCAGTGCAAGTTTGTGTAACATAAATAATGCTTAAAGACTAAATCTTCTTCTTCTTTCGGCTGTTCCCGTTAGGGGTCGCCACAGCGGATCATCTGCCTCCATCTCATCCTATCCCTTGCATCCTCTTCCCTCACACCAACCCTCTGCATGTCTCTCTGCCTCCTAACACGCTTTCCCCCTCTCCCCCTCCTTGGTCTTCGGCCAACAGTAGCATAGTTTCCACCGGCACCCTGTTGGCTAACGGCACCGGAGGCGGTCGTTGTTAACCTGGGCCGCGACCGATCCGGTATGGAAGTCGTGTTATGAATCCGCATATTTGATTTGGCAAAGTTTTTACGCCGGATGCCCTTCCTGACGCAACCCTCACCATTTACCTGGGCTAGGGACCGGCACTAGGACTACACTGGCTTGTGGGCCCCTGTGGCTGGT
>VUQH01035732.1:0-10000 GCA_015106775.1 Etroplus canarensis | reverse complement strand
TACCACTATCAGAGTATGAATGCACCCAAAGGTGTTAGTGGGGTTGAGCTCAGGGCTCTGTGTGGGCCAGTCAAGTTCTTCCACACCAAACTCATCCAACCTGCCTTTAGGGACTTTGGTGTGTGCACTGGGGAACAGTCATGCTGGAACAAAAAAGGGCCTTGACCAAACTGTTCCCACAAAGTTGAAAGTATAGAATTTTCCAACATGTCATGGTAAGCTGAAGCATTAAGAATTCCCTGCACTGGAACAAAGAGGTCCAGGCAAACCCCAGAAAAACAAACCCATAGCATTATCTCTCATCTACCAAACTTTGCCGTTGGTGCAATGCAATCGGGCAGGTAGCATTCTTTTGGCATTCACCAAACCCAGACTCATCCAGCAGACTGCCAGTTAAAGAAGATCCGTCTCTCCACAGAACATGTTTCCACTGCTTCAGAGTCCAGTGGCAATGTGCTTTATACTGCTTCATCCTTTGCTTAGCATTGTGCTTGGTGATGAAAAGCTTGGAAACCCATGCCATGAAGCTCAAAGTTCACGGTTTTTGCGTTGATGATAATGCCAAAGGAGGTTTGGAACTCTGCAGTTATTAAGTCAGCAGAGCATCAACAACTTTTATGCATTATGCACCTCAGCACTTGGTGGCCCCACTCTGTAACTTTACACAGTCTGCCACATTGTGGCTTGTTTGCTGTGTTCTTAAATTCTTCTGCTTTGCAATAATAGCACTTATCTCATCATCACCACCATCATGAAATATCTAGAGGGAAAGAAATGACTTGCACTGACTTGTTGCAGTGGTAGCATACCATTACAGTACTACAGTCAAGTTTAGTGAGTGCTTTAGAACAACTCATTCTTTCACAAATGTTTGTATAGGCTGAATGCATGGCTAGATGCTTAATTTTAAACACCTGTGGGAATTGGAATGAATGATTAAGAGGTGCTGCCCAATACTTTTGTCCATATAATGTTTCACAGAAGGTGAAAAAGTGTGCTATGTTCACTTTAAAGTGAACAGAATTAATTTTGGCTTCCGGACAGATAATGAGTCATAACAATATGACTGCATGAACAGATTTGTGTCCCCACGACCTGATTAGTGCAAACAAACACAAACACAACTGCTGCATTGCTGCATTCTAACACATTCTAATACCTTATTTTCACCCTGTTTAGCAGCTTGTGATTTCCCTTCCTTCCCTATGCTGCCTGTAAAAAGGGGGGCAGGAATAGATTATGCATACAAAGGGATGCGTGGGAAAATGAAAAAAAGGTGAAAATGAGAAAGCACGTCTAGGTGCTGATGGGTGTCTTTGCTTCTAGCTGATGTTACTCGACACAGGTGAAAATATCTTCCATGAGTGACAATTGGACTCGTGTCAGCAGATCAAGAAGTAATATCAATGCAGTCTAATAATGCCTATAACACATCAAAAGTGAAAGACTGTACCAAACCTAAGGGAGTGTGTAATAACTTCAAGCTATAACACAGAAATGGCACAAATGAAGTGTATATTTAGATATTGCCATGCTTTGAAAATGGAGATCAGAGACAGAGGGAGTATGTGTGCTGACATGAAGACTCTCAAAGTGGGACAAAGAAACCTACCCGGGGCCTTGATGAGAGTTAGACTGGAGGATGCTCTCTGTGTTGCGTTTTCTGGCAGCGGCAATCTTTTTTTTTCACCTCCGTTTGACTCAAGTGTGTCTGCCACTAGTTGACCTGGTCCTTTCACTGCTTTTCCAGGACTGATGAAGCTACTGTCAGAGTTCACAGGGTTGATATTGGTCTCTTGTGGAAGCCCAAAGCTCCATTTCCTTAGTTGTGTTGCATTCTCCTTGCTTGGCTCAGTGTGTCCAATCACATTGCCATACCAGCTCAGTGGTCTGTGCAGCCTGCCGGATCGCTGTCCAACAGCCTTTGGAGAAGCCTCTAATGAAGAGGGTGCTGCTACAGCTGAAGGCTTGTTCACAAAAAGACTAAGGGTTGATTTGTGGAGTGTGCCATTTTTCTCTAGATCTGTAGTGTATGTATTTGATGAGTTTGATGAGTTTTGGGTGGAATTCAGATAGTGATAAGAAGACTCTGCATTGTTTTTTAAATGGTTTTCCTGACTCCATGTGCTGTTGTCTTTATACATTCCCTCAGTATAACTGTTTCTGTACTCTGGGTGCTTGGCCCTCAGTTTGGCTGGACTGTAGCTTTCCCTGTGCTCTGTTACTTTGATGATTGTGGCCTTCCTTCTGTGGACCACTGTGTCCAAACCATGGCTAGCTGGTGGTGTCCCTGTTTTGTCTGTGTTTGGTACAGGGCTTGAAAGCACCCTTTTCTCTGTTACTTTGACTATAGTGGCTTTCCGTTGCACTGTTAAACACCTGGAGTTTGGGTCCATGGGATGATGCTCCAGGGTGCTGGGGGGAGTAGGAGACTTACTTGACTGGGAAAAGTGGTTGTAGGTATCAGAGCCAGGTAGACTAGCTGTTCTGCTCACTTTTCTTGAGGTGATGGTGATGGAGGAGAAGCCAGCTGTGTTCTGAGGGATGAGCGTTGCCACAGCAGAACTTGTTTCTATGTGTGAAGGTTGTGGACTCTTGTTTGTTCCACCCAGCAGGGTTGTTGCAGAAGTTGCATGATGCAGAGGAGAATGCCCGAGGGGCTCTATGGTGGTTGTTTTCATCAAAAGGGATTTCCTATTGGGGTCTGAGTTGGTCCCTGTGGGGAGCTCATTGGACTTACTGCCTCCAGGGAAAGCTGACACCCTGTTGGTATTCCAGCCCCTCCTCAGAGCTTGCCAGCCTACAGGTCTGTCCCCTTCATTAGCAGGAAGTTTTTCTGGCACCTACAGCATATTGAAAAAAGAGATTTTATGTGATAAAGATCCTTAATTATGTATGAAAACCCAGTCCTACCCTCCTGTTGTTGCTGCTGTCTTATAGTTAATGATTTGTCATCAATCAGCACATTAAAATACATGCTGTACATTCATCTTGCCAATCTGAGCTGCTGCTGCTTTTAAGTGGCAAATGAATTAAATGGAACATAACCTACTATAAAGTCCTGACTATATGACATCTTTCTAATACAACATTTCAACAACAGGTCAGCTGTCTTGTCTTTCTTCAGGGCTTTGCTGTTTGTTCTTTAGTCAGATGACTCTCCCTGTGCTTGACACAGTGTATGCCCCAGTAGCAATGGAAGCAGCAGCAGGCAAAGCCAGCACACAGCGTGACTTATCCCTTACAGAATAACAATGAGACTCTATCTTCACCAGAAAGTGAGAGGCAAAAAGCTAAGATTCTGGTCCTTAGGCTGGAGCATTCTGATGGTGTTTATGGAGCATGGAGAAACACTGATATGTTCCTCTTTTAAATTATCAGCAGGTTTATGATATGACATATATCCCTGATCCCTCATTTATCAGTGTTGCATCAACCACATCAGCCACAATTTCTCAGAAATGTATGAGATTTAGCCATTTCAATTTTCTTTTAAGAAAGTGTGAAGTTCTATCACATTTAATCACGCTTTTGCACACTGCATGGTTATAAAGAACCGCCGTTAACAAAATTTTGCTAACCTCATTCTGTTAATGACACTATTTTGTCTTCTCTGTTCTGTAGTTTTTGATTGTGTCCTCGGTGTTCTTTCTCTCCCTGTACTTTCTGCAGGCATTTCTGGCTCCACACCTTCATGTTCCTGATTTCCTGTTATGAGCCTCAACAGTCTGCCGAGTGTTTCTACCCATATTGTTTGTTGTGTCTTTATGCATTTCTTTTCCCTGTTTCCTTTCCCCTCAACCCAACCGGTCATGACACATGTCAGCTTTCCCAAGCCTGGTTCTGCCAGGGGTTGCTGCTGAAAGGACATTTTTCTCCCAGTTGTCACTAAGTGCTTTCTCATAAGGGGGTCATTGGATCTTAGGGTTACTATCTACAATGTTGTGGAGTTTTTACCAGAGAATTAAGAATTTTAGAATTTGCAATTTTCCTGCTGGAATTAATAAAGTATTCTGAACTGAAGTGAATATAAAATACATTGATTTCCAGTCAGATAATATTTGTATACTGTGACCTGCACTGTTTTTCTCTGTTTTGAAAGGTGCTCTTTCCATAGTGTAGTGTTTACACACGCCTAACACGTAAAAAAACAGTTTACAGCTGGGAGGACACAAGCTCAGATTTAAGTGTCACAAGCCAGTGTACTCCTAGTGCCAGTTCCAAACCCAGATAAATGGGACAGTTCCATCTGGAAGGGCATCTGACATAAAATCTGTGCCAAATCATATATGTGAATTCACCCACTGTGGGACACCTTTGGAGAAATAAGAGAGAAGCTGAAAGTACCTTAAAGGTTCTCTTTTTTAGGTTCCATTTGTCTATCTATTTCTTAAGCTTCAATTCAAATACTTATTCCTTGGATTCCTTTTATAGGACTAGGACCAGGGTCTCAGGAGTCAAGGAGGCAAGCAAAATGAAACTACCTTATAAACTTTTCTCATGTGTATGAAGATGTAGACTGTAAATTTAGCAACAAATTTAGGAAATTTTCAAAACTGTGTTGTTACACTGTATTAGGCCCTTGATTTGACAGAGTGTCATACCAATCCAACACTGAAACAAAAAAATGTATCCTGGCTAGAAAGAGAAGATTCAGGTCTAAGCAGCAGAAAGTGCACTATAACAATAATCATTGTACAGAAATATACACCTTGTATCTCGCAACACACACAGACCCATTGATACCCACCAGCATCATAGTCTACCTTTTGTAAAAGTTTCTCCTCATCTATGCAGCACTTAATGTTGTAAAAGCTGTTATCAGTTACCTGTTTAATAATAGGAGAGCCTTGAGCAGGTGTCTGCCACGTCTTCATGCCCTGAGCACTTGGACTGGCGTGACTTCTCTCCACCTCTGCATCTACGTATCATGGCAAAACAAACGATTCACTGTCACAGTCTCCACAACACATGCTCTCTCTTGCTCTCTCACCCCCGTCCCTATCTGTCTTTGACACATATAAACATACAAGTCACACATTCCTCTGACTGTACAGCAATGTTGACACTGTCAATAATTGACATTGGCACAATAAAGCGAATCTAGCACCACCCTAGTGTCACTTTTCTCCTTCCCCAGGAGACATAGCAGCTTGACTGGTCTGCTTGTCAGCGCTGACTGCCACCCGAACTGCCTGCCTGGCTGCATTTCCACCTGCTGCTGTTACCATGGTAACATGCTCTCACTTTGGGATAACCCTTGAATGCTGTGTGTGTAATCTGTATTGGGTTTATTCTTTCTTTTTTAAGGGAAAAAATGAGAAGAAGAGAAGAAGAAAGGTGAAAACTGAAGAGCTTTGCAAACAAGATTAGAGCTGAAAAAAGTGTCCTTCCAGGCATCATGAAGGACACTGGCCCATCTAACACCTCCTTTCACCTGCTGTTATCTTCATGTCTTTTTTCTTTCTCTAAAAAGGGTCACATACCCACTTAGAAACCCCTTGATAAAGCTTCACTTATTACCTCCAGTAGCTGAGCTCAACTCACCATTTCCTTGAATCAACAGCTGACCTTAATATCCCAGTGGAAAATAAAGAAGCAAGGCCATATGGCAAATCCCCATTCGAAGTCCCCACCCTCCCAATTTATTCGTCACCCTCATGAGTTTTATCTAAAAAGCAAGTGTGAGCAGGGTGAAAATTAGCCACCCTGTCCTAACATGAAGCCCCTTGAAGCACAAGATCCAATTTTTATTATCATTTGCTCATTAACACCAGGCCATTTCAAGTTTGTTAAATGTGACTTTTATGGAGGCAGAGGGCACTAAGTGTCTGCAATGAGACCTCAACTCTGATTAAAACTGCTTCTGCAAGGGTTGTCAGCAACAACCACAAAGAGAGAAAAATAATGAGAATTAAATGTGCTAGCTGCAGTGCAATTGAGTTGATTCTTATTGGAATAATTGTTATTTAAAATTCATTTGATTTCAGATGTGGAATTGTGGATTAAATACACTGGCAGCTGAGCAATAGTGACTAACATTAAAATAAATTTGGATGCAGGCTTGCATAGAGATTTTTGTTTCTTTTCTCAACTCACTGAGGGCATTTCAGCTTTGGTCACATGGTATACCTGCCTCTATTTATTATTTTGGTGAAAGGAAAACATATTTATGAACTGTATGACTGACCACCAATAAATATCTAATTATTATTGTTCTAAGAGGACAACTGGAAAAAGCTATGTGTCAAATGTTGTTTTTTCAGGATAAAAAAGACTAAGTGTTGCATAGAAATCATACCTTTACAATGTTTCATACCTGAATGGGGAAAGGACAATCTAGCTGATATCAAAGGATATATAGAGATGGTAAATAATAATTCATCTTGACTTTCTGTTATGTCACTACAGTCTACTTTTTTAACTAGGACTTTATATGGTGTTAATAAGGTTTATTTATTCTCAAAAAATGCACTGTCTATTCCTTGCTGCCATGGATGGATTGCTCTGAATTCTGGAAGCAGCCTGAGCCTTGCCAGGATAATCTATGTATAAACAAGGACAAGGTTGAAAGATCAAACCTCAGATCAAACTCAGATGGTGCTGGACTGCCATGTACAAAGATTAACAGGGCCACTTCTCTAGTAAGCCAGCATTTCTCAGTCTTATCTCTCTGCCTCTTGTTTCCATTCCAGACTTTGTCGGCTTTTCAGGACTAATAGAGTCAATTTCTTTGCCTGCAGTACTGTCAGAATATCACGGCACAACACTCAGAACCAGTTGTTCTTGAAACTGACTTTGTTTTGGAGGATGTTATTTAAAGTGATCACCCAGTCAGTCAGTGTGGAACATTTGACAGGGACAGGGGCAACACTTCTGCAACAACCTGATTGGAGGGAGGTAAACTGAGTGGCAAGTCAGACCTGAAATTAGCTCATGTGCTTCCTCTGGCTGACCCATCCCAAGTTACCCTATGACCATATTTGTCAAGCAGTAACCATATTCAGAAATGGAATCATAGTGTGTTTAAGAGTTTGTTTATTTATTTTGTTGGTGAAAAAAATAGCCTACATTATGTTTTAGGTATAATATGGAAGGTTGTGTCAGGAAGGGCATCCAGTATAAAACCTCTGCCAAATTACTAGTGCGGATTAATCCACTGTGGTGACCTCTCAGTGGAGAATACAAGGGAGCAGCAGAAAGGTACATTCTCTTATTTTATAAATATATTTGCATAACTGTGGTTTTGCTGTAATTATGCAAATATTTAATTTTATTTTTTTTACTATACTTAGCTGAAAACTTAGCTGGTATACAAGTGGAAACATGCAAATTGCACACATACCCTGCATTTTGAGTATTGCTTCATTCTTCCGAAATGTAGGCGTGATGGGTTGTTTTAGTTTTACCTGAGAAAAAAGTGAGAGAGGGAGTTACTATTGCATTAGTACATTTGTATCAACTATCCTTGAAAGTAAGTAATTTGTCTTTGCTCACCAATGCCGGTGTCTGATACATCAAAGAAAGAAATTTAAAAGTTTAAACATTTGGTGATAAAAAAATATCCTTACATCCTTCCATTGGTTTGTGAAGTCCCATTTTTGAAGACTTAAGCTATAAGTTCTTTTCGCCATTGTCATCTTAGCTTTTTGAAACCAGATATGACTGCGAGGTAGATTTTGATCTGTGAAACCCAGTGATGCTGCATTCTCATACGGTAATGTTTTGTCAATAACAAAGTAGGCTTGCCCTACAGCACATCCTGTGTTTATTGTCCTTCTGGACACTAATAGGGGCCATAGTGCACAAAATGAACATTATATTTTTTTAATACAACTTGAAACTAACAAATTACAAACCCCATTTCCAGAAAAGCTTGGGTATTTTCCCAAATGCAATAAAAACAAAAATCTGTAATGTAAACCTTAACTAACCATAACTGACAAAAGTACAAAGAAAATATCTTCAGTAGCTTTGCTGACCAGCTTAATAGTATTTTGTAAATGTGCACAAGTTTAGAATTCGATAGCTGGAATAAGCTCAATAAAAGTTATGACAGATTTAAAATAAGATTGAAAATTGCACAGAATATTAAAGTAACGCTGGTTTGGAAGATTCCATATTAAGCAGGCATTTGAGCAGGCGAGGTATGATGATTTGTTATGAAAGCAGCTTCCAACAAGGCTCAGTCTTTGCAAACAAGGATATAGGTCATGGCTCAACCTTTTGCTGAAATCTGTGATAGAATTGTTAGTCAGCTGAAAAGGAATTCAGTACAAAACTGCAGAGAGTTTAGGACTTTCGACATCTATGGCACATAATATTATGAAGAGATTCAGAGAACTTGGAGACATTTCAGTGTGTAAGGTTGGAAACTACTGCTGAATGTGTGATCTTCAAGCCATCAGGTGACACTGCCTAAGAATCTCTACAGTATGATACTGCAACAAATATAGCCACTTAGGTTTGGAAGTATGTCAGAAAACCATTGCCAATTAACGCAGTCCCTCCCTGCATCCAGAAATGCAATTTGAGACTGTATTAGGCAAGGAGAAAGCCATACTTCAAATCTAAGAAGAAACATTGCTGAGTTCTCTGGACAAGAGCTCAGCACAGAATCATGAGGTCAGATGAGTCTATATTCCAGTTTGTTTTCATAAAAAATGGGAGTGGAATTCTTCTTGCCATAGATCAAAATGACCATTCAGACTGTTATCAGCAAAAGGTACAAAAGCCGGCAGCCATCTGTGATGGTATGGGGGTACAACAATGCCCATGGCATAGGGGAGTTGCATGTATGAAACAGCAACACTGACTCTGAGGCATAGATTAGATATTAGACAGACACATGCTGCCATCAAGGCAACATCTCTTTCTGGGACATCCACCGCTTTGTTCAGCAGGAAAATGCCACAAAACATTGTGCATTGCCACAACAACGTGGTTTCCTTGATACAGAGTGTGTGTGCTTGACTGCCTGCTGCCAGTTCCTATTGAAAATGTATGCCAAATCATGAAGAGGAGATCAAGCAAGAATGCACAAGATTTCCAGCTGCAAAACTACAATAATGAGTATTCTCAGTTCCAAAACCATTAAAAAGTGCTATTCAAAGGAAAGGTGATGTAACACAATTGTAAGCATGCATCTGTTGGGCAGTAAAACTGTTTTCCTTGTACTTTTGTCAGTTAAATGAAGGTTCACACATGAATGAACATGTCACTGATTCTTTGCTTTCATTGCATTTCGGAAAATATCCCAACTTTTCTGGAAATAAGGTTTGTACACCTTCACCTCAACAATAATGCGATTATTGAGGACAGGAATCAAAAGGGGTGGAGTACTGTTTTCCTACAGACTTCTATTTACTATTTAACCAGACTCATTAGGGGAGTCGCCCCCTGCTGGACATTAGAAAGAATGGAGGTTCAAGGACCTTACAATATATACACACTACCAGTCAAAAGTTTGGACACACTTGGCTATAGTGGAGTATGGCCTAGCATGTCCAGACTCTTGACTGGTAGTGTATATTTGTAGATGACACAGCAAACTCTGTTCACAGACCCCCGTTTCTGAAAGGTTTCCTGAGCCCATGCAGTGATTTCCATGACAGAATTATGCCTGTTTGCAATGCAGCCTGAAGGCTCAAAGATCACAAGCATCCAATATTGGTTTTTGGCTGTGTCCCTTGCACACAGAGATATCTCCAGATTTCCTGATTCTTTTGATGATATCATGTACTGGAGATGATGGAAAATTCAATGTCTTTCCATTTTTACATTGAGGAACATATTTCTAAAATTGCCTCACGATTTGAAACCACAGTTTCTGGCAGATTGCTGAACCTCTGCCCATCTTTACTTCTGAGAGACTCTGTCTCTCTAAGGTGCTTGTTTTATACCCGATCACATTACGGGCTGTTGCCAATTGATCTAACTAGTTTCAACATGTTCCTGAAGCTGTTTCTTTTGTAGCACGACTTACTTCTCCAGCCTTACT
>VUQH01035725.1:0-10931 GCA_015106775.1 Etroplus canarensis | reverse complement strand
GAATGCAGAATGAAAGAAGGGCTTTACTGTTGACAGTGCAGTGCATGAATCAGCAGTGACTCTGCTCTGAAAAAGACAGGAGAGGCAGCCTTTCTATTCAGCCTGTTGAATCCTGGTTAATTATAAGCCTATTTAAAACCTACAAAGGACTATTAGACAGGAAGAGAAGATTGATATTTGAAAATTAGGTAATGCAATAACATTTGGGGGTGTACTTGTTAATCTGTATATGCAGTCACATTTAGGTCTCATTTCTGCTTGCTTTCATATTCCATTATTTAATGCCTTGTAACTCACAGAACCTTTGTTTATGCCAAAATGGAAGAAGAGATTTGTTCCATTATAGTCAGGTCAGTTATGGATTAGTAAAAAAAAAATATATGATGATCGTTGTTTCCTGAGCGAATATGTTGATTTATTTAACAGTAAATGAACGTAAATTTTCCCAGCAATTTTATAGCAGGCTGAAATAAACAATCAGTTTACACACGCTTTTGAATTTAACGCTTAATTTCATCAGGAAAGCCTTTTCACTTGAGTCAGAGTCACAGCAGCATATACCAGAGGCAGAGGTGGCAAGAATCGCACACCTCTTCAAACTCTGAAGATAATCTGCTGAGTTCTGTAGGCACAGACTTAATGCGGGTGTGCTTATAAGTTGCCATTGTGTTATTTAGTTACCAGTGTTTATATTATACAGCCTTTAGTTTTGGGTTAATTCAGTTCAATTCAGTTTTATTTATATAACATCAATTCACAACAAAAGTCGTCTCAAGGCACTTTACAATGTAAAGTAAAGACCCTACAGTATTAGAGAAAATCCCCAACAATCAGAGAATCGCCTATGAGCCAGCGCTTGGTGACTGTGGGAAAGTAGAACTCCCTTTAAACAGGAAAAGACCTGCAGCAGAACCAGACTCAGGGAGGGGAAGACATTTGCCTTGACCTGGTTACAAGCTTATAAATAAATTATGGACACTGGTGTCCACACACCAGCAGAAAGGAGTTAAATTTCACATTAAAATGGTTCTTGCTGTTGCAAGTTAATGTTGTGCTCTGCGCAGCACAAATTGTGCTTCATTTCTGACCTAATTTGTGCCACTGTATGCTTGATATACAAATTTACTACAACACCAACGTCCAGCGAATCAGCTCAGTCATATTATTAAAGGACTATAACTTCATTCAAAACACGAGCGCTGTCACAGCCAGTACTCAATCAGATATTCCACCTGCCAGTTAGCTAACAACGTCGTATGTTTGACCAGTCATACTCTAACTAAGGTCATAAGTCGCATTTCATTAATCAGAAAATATGATAAAGGAAATGCATACACTGCTTTGTAAAGCAGCGTTAAGAGTGTATAGCCATGCTAGCATTTCTGAGAGGTTGTCCTCATGGCTAGTTGTAGACCTGTGTTAAGCTAAATGCTAACATGAGTGTGTTAACCTGTGACTGTAGAAAACATGCTAAAAATCATTTGCTAACGACAAATAAGACTATTATGCCACTGCTGCGAAGGCATTATGTGTTTGGGTTGTCCGTAAGTCCGTCCATTACAAATCTTGTTACCATTTCAGGGGCTGAATTGTTTGCTGGATCTTTGCAAAACTTTGTGAGGGTAATACGTAGGATTAGTAGAAGTGCTTGGTTGGTTACCATGATGGGTAGAAGAACTTGAAAGACTAACAGTAAAGGTCAGAAATTTACCATGGCAGGAGCTGACTTATTGTCTGGATCTTTTCCAAACTTTGTGTGGTTAATACCTATGATTAGTCGAATGTCTGATATCATTTATGCGATTGTAGGATCAAAGGTCAAGGTCACGCAGGGTCAGTTTTAAGGCGGAGGCATACTGGCATTTCTTTTGGTTTTTTTTTTTTGTTTTTTTAGGGATTTGATCACAATGATGAAGTTAAATTTTTACATAGTGATTTAAAAAAAAATAAGGGATCGCAAAAACTTAAATATATCAAATAATGCCTTCAGCTTAAATGGTATTTCTTTGTTAAATAGTGAACAGAAGCCCCCCCCACTCTTTTGGTAGTTGCTGTAGTTTTTCCTCTTACCTCAGTTGCACACAAGAGCTGCTGCTCTTCTACTTTTGTGGTGTTATAAGTGGCCTCTGTGCTTGACTCTGTGTGTGTGTGTGTGTGTGTGCGCGTGCGTGCATTTCTCTGTGTGCAGTTTATTTTTGGCCTTACCCATACTCTCAAGGGACTGGGTGGTGGTTGTGTGTCTTTATGTGCCAGGGTGGGGGCCGCTGCCATAAACTACCTTCTCCCTGTTGCATAACAAAAATGTAAAGTCCTTTGGGATGGCGTGATGTCGCCCTCTGGCATGTCAAAATTTGTCTGTCAATAGGAAAAAAGTGTGGCTTAGTGTTTTAGCCTCTGACACCAAAGCGTAAATGGTCTATGTCGATAAATAATTGATATCCCGGTCGTTATTTCTCACTAAAATGCTGCCAGACTGTTGAGTGTGGTTATTTGTTTACAAATCACGCCTATGAGCTCACATGCAATTAGTGTGTGTTGCTTTTCTGTTGAAGGGTCCACAGTTACATACGGTCTGTTTTCTTGTGGACAAAGGAATCGTTTGTCGAGTGCATGCAGGGAAAAAGAATAGCCTGGTGTTCCTCCTCTGACACTGAAGGCTCCAGTCAGCTACTTTACTAGGTGGTGGGTGGACTGTGTCCTCGTGTGTCAGTGTGAATCGCATTTTATTCATTCATACTGCCTTCTCCCGCAAAGGGCCCCTCAGGCATTCTTACCCCAGCCCCCAGACCTGGTTTGGAACAATGCCAGGTCAATTCGTGTCCTGTATTGGAAGTTGCTTCCGGTAGTAGACTGCTGTAGGTATTGATTCAGCAGGCCAGAAGTTCACGCTTCTAAATTGTGGTTTTATTGTCAGCAACTCTGCTGGAGCCAGAATTGTGCCACTTTGTGTTTATATTGTAGATTCAGTCCAAATCTCAAAATCATTTGATCACAGTGCTTTCACTTTTCAGTTTTGCAACGAGAGAATTAGTCATATCTGTGGTTAGCTCAGTTCAGGTATTGCCAGCACTCTGTTTGGTCATGTGCTTGTGTGGGTGGATAGTTATTGCGAAGAGCTTGACTACAGCTTCACCTCAGTAAATGTGTTTCATTTTGTATGAAAAGGGCTTTCTTTTTCTTACCGCAAAGCTACTTGAGGTGCATTTCTGCTAAAGGTACTAAAGCCATCCACCCCAAGTACTAACAGTACTACACTCTCCCAAGAAGAAGGTCTTGCAGTACTCGTCTATCATTACCCATAAATGTAAAATCTTGGTTTACATGTAATTCTTTGTATTGATGAATACCAGTGTGGCGCCAAATTTTTGACCCCCAGCACCAGTCTTTTGTGGAAATATATGAAACCAGTCCTAGGTTGGACACTGGCACAGAGAAAGGGAATAATGAAAAGAACGTTAAACTTTCTAATTCCATGGTTCAGTACTACATAGTTCAGGCCTTCTTTGCATTTTTAGCAAATCTTTTGCTTAAACAGTTACCTCTTTGTCATTATAAAAATCCCTTTGTTTCATGCTGTACACCCTGAAAGTTTTCACAGATATCATTATCCAAATGTAGATGACCTAATTTCCTTTGTGCATACATTTTTACAATAGTAGGAACCGCTGCCCTGTTTGCAAAAACCAAACTGAGCATGTTATCATGCTGTGTGCCAATCAAGTGCCTTCTGTAAAGGCTCTCTCTGTTGACCCTCCATGGGTCAGGCTCTCATTTCTTCTGTCATCTCTGCATTAGGTGGCTCAGAGGATGCACAAAGATCCATGGTGCTCACTCGTTCAGGACAGGATGAGAGTGCTAGTGAAGTTGTCTGTGTCACGAAAATGCAGCTGATCTGCAATTAGTGTCGATGCACCGAGCTTACTACACCCAGGCTCCTTGTAATGCATTATGAAATAAAAACTTACTGTTGTATTTTCATCTTTATTTTCAGGCAGTTCCAACAACAAACTCCAGGGTTTGTGTTCGTCAATGGATGGAGATGAAATCATGTGAGCGCGCACTAACCTTGCAGTGCCATAGATTTGTAGCTCAGCATACTCTTACCTCAATGGATTGGGGCCCTTGTCTGTGTGCGTGTGACCTTCTTTCATCCACCTGAGAGGAGGATCTACAGTGACAGAGCAAACGCAGGGAAGAAAACCAGGTTTCTGTGGGTCAAATAGTACAGGTAAGAAGCTTATGTACATACATGTGCTCATGCTTCCCGTAGCTCAAACAATGGCAGTGTACTGTCCAATGCTTTTGGGTGTGACTGTGTGTGCATGTTTTCATCATAGTGCACATTGCCTAAGTTTGATTGTGTTTATCTTACATTGTTTGCTGTTCTGTCTGTGTGTGTGTGTGTGTGTGTGTGTGTGTGTGTGTATTAGCTATGTAGACATGAGGTCATGCCAAACAGTGACTGTGCTTTGGTCCCCAGACCGGCTCATGGAGGTCTAAAAGTAATTATTCAGCTTTGGAAATTCTGCAGATGATATCATATGGGGTCATACTATTGGTTTTTCTTGTGTGTGTGTGTGTGTTGTTTAAAGATGGATGTGGTTGACCATTTCCTGTTTCATAACTCTTGTGTTTGTGTAACCAAACGGGATCAGTCATGTCCCAGATTTGTTTGTTTTTTTTGGTCACAGCCACTGAATAAGAATTCTTAGCTGATGAGGTAAAGTAGGAGGAAGTGAGAGTCACACTGGTGGCTTCAGTAGAAACCCCCTCTATTCCACGGGCACAAACAGACCCACGTACAGGATGCCGGCCAGCCAGACACTCTCAAGCAGGTGTCCCCAGGGCTTGTAAAAAAGCAAAAAAATAATCAGGTGTGTGTTTGAGGACTATTATGGTGTGGAGGGAAAGTGAGATGGATAAACTACTTGTTGCCTGTGAGTGTACATACTTTACACCTTCTTTGGTTTTGTGAGAACAAACCCAGTGCCCGAATGTTGCCACCAGACGTGGTGTTCCTTTATCAGACAGAGACTATCAGTGTTCAGATCTGTAAATGGCCATGTGATTGGAGCAGTGCTAATCATCTCACAGAATTTATAAAGCCAGAGGGGTGTACTACAAAGCAAGTTCAACATAGCCAGGCTTTCTCTGCTTTAGCTGGCTTGACAAAACCTAAATCCTCTGTCAGAGATAACGGGTGTGATGTACGTGTTTATCAGCTTTCTTTGTCAACCCAGGTTTTTGTGCTCCAGGATCTGTGGGCGTTCACATAAACGGGAGCGTTTTATGTGTCGTTTGAATATTCTTCCACAAAAAAAACGGATGAAATAAGCACCGCCTGCTCCAGTCAGAGACGTTCTCAGATGAATGGGTGATAGTGATCATAAAGGATATCTAACAAAGTGGCTGCAAATAAGACAAGTGAGTAATGCTGCAGAAAATCATTGATTTTGGAAGTTTATAAATCATGATTGTTAGTAGTGCACCAAGCGGTAAAATAAATATATTTTTGACATCTTGGCAGAGGTATATGTTTTCGTCTGCGTTGGTTTGTCTGTTTGTTTGTTTGTGTGCAAAATAACTCAAAAATTTATGAATAGATTTGGATGATTTTTCTTTTTTTTTCCATTTGGCTTCATTAAGATAAGATAAGATAAGCCTTGATTAGTCATGCAAGCATGAAATTTTGATTGCAAGCATTAACAGCACAGGTAGTAAGCACAGCACAGGTATTTATACATATAACCAAGAAATGACAAGGAAAGTATCCATCTATACATGACCACTCACAAGCAAAAGCAAATCACATTTTACATACCCACACATAAAATAAAAGCATATCACAAACATTTAACAGTCACTCATACATAAAAACACATCACCAACATTTTACATGTAATAAAAGATCCATCCCACACCTCAAATATATACATTAATGAATAAATAGATTAAAAAAAAAGGAAGAGGTGATTAAATTTTGGGAAGAATGGGGTGATGGGATCATGACTTTATAATTTGAATGCATCTGATATCCTCACATATCATGACTACGAGAAAGAGTGTGTGTGTGTGTGCATGCAAGCGTTGCAGAGATATCAAAGGCTCGAGCTGCTTGGCGTAGGTCTGCGCTCCCTGAGTGCTTTTCTAGTTATTCCTGTTATTACATTTGTTTGCTGGTCAGTGCTCCGGTTTCTTCCTAACATGACAGCTGCACATCAGTGATACACTTAAAAACTGCAGGTTAGTCAGTGCACGCTGAACCTCTCCCATACCCTGATCAATTACATTTGTAGTTTATCACCAACAATATTTAAAAAAAAAAAAAAACAAATAATTTCACTTTGATCTGGCAACAAATAAAAGAAATTTCCACATCTCCTTCTTAGGGTATGGGAGAGGGTCAGCATGCACTGATTAACCTGCAGTGCTTAACGACAAATGGAATCAGTTACAGTTCTAATTTGAATTTAAGTAGATGCATTTAGTGTAAAAATGGCAGCAGATTAAGACCAAACATATAAACATTTTCCGAATCACCGTCTGAATGCCATCTGTATGCAAATTTCTGTGACAGTGTGATGCATAGTGTGTGCACTGCTTTAACTTCACAGCTGGGCATCGGTCGCTGATATAAGTAAGACATGACTTGAATAGGTTGCATATACAAAATGTATTGCTATAAGAGAGTCTCTAAAGCGCTCAAAGTACTCTGTTAGATCGGTGAAAACACTTCCAGCCAATTTTAAATCAAAATGCTGAACTTAATCTGCTGCTGACCATGTTACATGTTCAGCATAAGTTACCCTGGGGTTATAGAAAGGTAAAAAGAGAGCCACCTTCGTGACACTGAAATCTTTGACTTTAAGCCTAAAATAGCTCGCTAACTGGCTACTCTCACTGTGCAGTACACCCCTCGGGTTTCTTCTCTCTGCTACAGGGACACTCAGCTCAACCCAAAGGTCTGATTTCTGACTGTAAAATTAAATTTGCAGCCTTGGTACAGTTTGAATACTAATTTTTGGTTTTCTAGAAATCCCTGATCACCCAGCCTAAGCACACGTCTCCATGTATTGCACTTTTTTGTTGTGTCATCAAACCACAGTGGACCTGCTGCTGCCTGTTGCATTTCAACTTGTGACTGAAGTGTTCGTCTTGTTGCATCTTTTTAGAAAGGCGATGCACTGTGTAGATTTGCGGTTATGAATAAACAGAGACGTTTTTTATGAGACAAACTTAACAAAGACATAAATTTTTGTTTTTACAAAACTCCTCGTGGCACTCTACATTGAGACTCAGCTGGACCAATTGCCGTTAACTGAAGTGGTCCTGCTAAATTATTTCCACCTCAGGGTGGCTATAGATGGATAGATAGATGGTTCATCCCTTCACCTGCAAAGAAAGTGCCATCCTATTTTCATAAAATGTCCTGTAACGATGTTTCCGATGGTTTTATGTGACAAACATCAGCTGCGTCATGTTACATTGCACCTGCAAAATTCGAGTTAATGAGCGGTCCAGGGTTTACTGAATTATTCTTCCGTTTAGCACGGAATGTTAAACGGAAGCCTATACGGCTCGTAAAAACAGTGAAGAGACACTAGAATTTTAGATTTCGCAGGCTGTTATGCGCTGAAGGTAAATCGAGGTTTGTGATTCTGCATTTGTTGAATATCTTTTTAAAAAAAAAATGCAGAGGAGAGAGAGTTTGTTTCACTGTAGCCTGTGATGCTGTAGTAATTATTCCACATCTCCTGTCCAAAATGTGATTCTGTGGCCATGATTTGAGAATTTGATTTGAAAGGTGGAGGAAAAGTACATCGAGGCTAAGCAAGTGCGTGGAAGTATAGAAATGGGCTATTCTTGAGTTGGGAAGTAAAGAGGAAGCTCCCAGAATAGCAGCAGTGATCAGTGAGCGTGCTTTTTGTGGAGAGTGCCTCTGAATGCTTGGAGGGCCTTTGGGGTCCAAACTGACAGAGGAGAACTTGGAGGAAAGGGAGCCTCTGGGAGTCAAACTGTACATGTGTGTGGGTGTGAGACAGTGTTATTTTAACCGTGAACTTACATCCGGCTGTCACTCCACACCCTCCCCCACTGCTCAAGTCTGCTCACTTCTCAAAGTACCTGCCGGCCAGTTGTCACGTGGCCCGCTGTCATTTTCACTCCTGTAGCTTTCCTGCCCTTTAGCCGTTAGCTCTCTTAATAAGCCTTTCTCCTTTTCGGAGCTGCCACACTGATAAAGGCATTATATTACTAGACCCCCTGAGGACTTGCATGCTGTCTGTCGCTTCCTGGTGTATTGTATGTTTGCCTTGTTGTCAGTGCATCAGGTTTCCTGATTAAGTGTCCGTGTAATAGATCACCTTGTCACACTGGGAGCTCACAGCCACAGGGCAGAAGCCTAGAGCCCCTTATAGTTTGATATCAAGCTACATCCGGAAGATAAACCTCAGTATGTGTCTTCATGTGATTGGTCGTCTTCATCTCGTGTCAGCTTGTATGTGACAGCTCCACACCTGTGACAGGCTTAAACTGAAATTTCAGGGCATCCAGTTACGTACAAGTAAACTGCTCCAGAATAGTAGCTTAGAAATGTATAGCTAGTTGGTAACGTTTGTTGCATGTTGTATCCTCTCCCATCCAGTAGCAAGAAAAATGTAAGTGTCTTTTGTTTGATCCGCTGATTAGGATTTTATGCACTGGCATTGTGGAAAGGATCACCACCTTTCACCACCCCTTTCCACCAGACTTAAAGATAAAAACTCATCTCAAACTAATTTCCACCTGAAATTACAGGGGATGCTCAATCGCTCATTCTTTACTCAATATTTTTATTCTTAGATGTATATTTTACTCTATAGTCTTTACATGATCCACAGGCCAAAATGGTGGTTATCTGTCTTATACTAGACCTTGGTGTAGCCAGTCAGTTCATCCCCTGTCAGTTTTAGCTCCCTTCCCCCACCCTTTAAGCCAACTTTCTTCTGATTGTCTGCCTCTCCTAATGAAGGCGTGAACAGCACGTGGGGTGGGTTGCAGTGCTCATATCTGGTGCTGTGGGAATACTTGGACATATTTTTTTTTTTTTTAAAAACTTTGGTTACATTTTAGTATGCATCATTGTAGCAGTGCATATTTGTAAGACAATAAGAGGAAATATATTAGTTCCACTTTAAGCACAGGTAGTGCAGCCCTCTAGAAATCCTATTTGCCGTCATGGAAAAGTATAAAAACTCTGACAAATGACTCTTGTTAGTCACACACTCCTGAGAAGAGGGGACTGGAAGAGTAGTTTACATTATTGACCACACACACACACACACACACACACCACCCACCCATACCTGCACAGCATCGCAGGGAGTGATGATGCAATTCTCCTGGCAGGGCCTTGACAGAGCCCACATCCCCACACGCACGCACACACACACACACACACACACACATAGTGCCCCTACTTTACGCACAGAACAGTACATTCGGCTTTTTCATTTCCGTGCAGCTGTAACAAACGGCGAATGAGCTAACCACACCAAACTCCCTGGAAATACGTTTTTATGGGGCTGAGCATTTGTAAGGCTTGATATTTTATAATTAGAGGCTTGTTTGAGGTGTGATGAGTGTACGTACGTTGTGGTAAACTTGCAGTGCCTTCTGGTGAGCTGTTTACAAGGCCATGGGTGAGAGTCCATTGAAATCATTAAGCTGGTATTTCATTTTTGGTCATTGCCAACTTAAAGGATAAGCATGACATTATCAGTCCTAGGGAGGGTTAGGGTTAGGGATGTTTTCTTTTTCTAAAAATAGAAGAGATTACGTCCTTGGGAGCTGCAGACGGACATTACTAAGAATGATTAACATCTAAATTTTGAGCACTAGTCTGTAGTCTTTCATCTCTGCTGAAGCACTTAACTTACTGTTATCTTTAATGTCTTAAAAAAATTGAAAATTACTAAAATTGTATATATAGTTTGTTGTATATATTTTCCAGTGTGATTTCAGATGCATCCGAATACTTTATTAATGATCGTTATGTTAGTGAGTTTTGTTTGCATTGTAGCAGCATTTCATATATAAAGAGGATTAGATATTAATCAAACCATATCTGTATTAGAAATATATTTCTTTTCTTCAAACTGCCTTTTACTAAATAAATTTCAGGGTGCATAAGGGTTATATCATCCTGCTTCATAAATCCTTTGTTACTTTGCCTCACTGTCTCAGGCTGCCCCCATGTGGCCAGATGAAGAAATAAGTAAACCTTTCAAACAACAATTTGGTTTCAAATGACTGAATGAGCAGGTGCCAATACCTTTTCCCAACGCAGTTTATTACAGGTAGGAACTAGAAAAGAGGTGTCATGGTCAACATGTTGTTGACTTTCAGCTGCTCCCTTGTATTCTCCACCAAGGGGTTGCCACAGCAGATTAATTCGCATTGGTTTTACACCTGATGCCCTTCCTGACGCGACCCTCCACTTGTAAGGTGAATGCACAAACCACTACGCTACCGGGGACACTTGTTATTGACTATATGCAGGTCATTAAGAAGCTGACAAGGTTGAAATGACTGATTCTAGCAAGGATTAGATGAATAATCAATTAGTTGATTTGCAGCTAATTACATTATTTTCATTCCAGACATTTGTTGGTTTCAGCTTATTTTCATTATGTAATAATCAGTTTGGAAACCAGCCACAGGGGCCCACAAGCCAGTGTAGTCCTAGTGCCGGTCCCAAGCCCGGGTAAATGGTGAGGGTTGCGTCAGGAAGGGCATCCGGCGTAAAAACTGTGCCAAATCAAATATGCGGATTCATAACACGACTTCCATACCGGATCGGTTGCGGCCCGGGTTAACAACGACCGCCTCCGGTGCCGTTAGCCAACAGGGTGCCGGTGGAAACTATGCTACTGTTGGCGGAGGTGAGAGTA
>VUQH01035722.1:14752-26983 GCA_015106775.1 Etroplus canarensis | reverse complement strand
CCTTACAGTGTAAAGCACCTTGAGGTGACTTTTGTTGTGAACTGGCACTATATAAATAGAACTGAAACTGAAATGAAATTGAATTGTGTAATAATGTGTTTTTTCTGTTGACTGTTTCTGCCTCAAAGGTACAGAAATAAATTCTTTTGACCTTTTCCTTTGTGACCGGTTACTAATTGAAAATTCCATTTACATATGTCACTGACTTGGTGACAAAGGCACACTCACTGGCCTCTTCAGTACCTGTTCAGCTGCTTGTTAATGCAAATATCTACTAAGCCAATCACATGGCAGCAATTTAATGCATTTAAGCAAGGGGGCGTGGTCAGGTTGACTTGCTGAAGTTCAGAGTGAGCATCAGAATAGGGAAGAAAGGTGATTTAAGTGGCTTCGAGCGTAGCACAGGTGTTGGTGGTTGCTGGTCTGAGTATTTCAGAAACTGCTGATCTACTTTCCCTCACATGCATCTAGAGGATGGTCCGAAAAAGAGAAAATATCCGGTGAGCAGCAGTTTTCGGGGCAAAAATGCCTTGGTGAAGCCTGAGGTCAGAGAAGCATGCTGCTTCCAGCTGATGTGAAGGCAACAGTAGCTCAAATAACCACTCGTTACAACCAAGGTATGCAGAAGAGCATTTCCGAATGTGCAACACGTTGAACCTTGAAGCAGAAGGGCTACAGCAGCAGAAGAGCACACTGGGTGCCAAACCAGCCAGCTAAGAGCTGAGACTAAAATGCACAGGGGCTCGCCAAAAACGAACTGCCTGGTCTGATGAGTCTCATGGATCCACCCTGCCATGTATCAGTGGTTCACACTCGTGGGACTGCTGGTGTAATGGTGTGGGGGACATTTTCTTGACCAACTGAGCATCATCTAAACCACACAGCCAACCTGAGTATTGTTGCTGACCATGTCCATACATTTATGACCACAGTGTGCCCATCTTGTGATGGCTGCCTACAGCAGGATAACCCTGCCACAACACTCAAATCAGCTCAAACTGGTTTCTTGAACGTGACAATGAGTTCAATGTACTCAAATGGCCTCCACAGTCTCCTCTGGCATGTGGTGGCGTAGGAGTATGACATCATATCACATCATCAAGCTGACAAATCTGCAGCAACTGTGTGATGCTATCATGTCAATATGGGCCAACATCTCTGAGGAATGTTTCAGCACTGTGCTGAATATATGCCACAAAAAGTTAAGGCAGTTCTGAAGGCAACAGGAGGTCTGCTCTGCTACTAGCAAGCTGTATCTAATGAAGTGGCCAGTGAGTTTTTCTGTTAAACCATCTTTACATAAGTAATTAACTATCTGATTCATCAATGCACGATCCAGTCTCGACACCAGTGAGTTCTCAGACTTGAGCCACCTTAGAAAACATCAGGTTTGTACTCTGAACAAAGAAACGTCATATGGGGAATTGCAAATGGATTAAAATGCCAAAGATGACACTCATCTTTTACTCAACCTTCATCCCAACTGCTTCTTCTTCTAGCTGCTCCTATTAGGAGTCGTCAAAGCAAGCCATCTGCCTCCACCTCACTCTATCCCTTGCATCCTCTAACCCTCTGAAGGTCCTCCTTCTCTACATCCATCAACCTTCTCTGTGGTCTTCCTCTTCTCCTCCTGCCTGGCAGCTCCATCTTCAACATCCTTTGTCCAGTATGTCCACTATCCCTCCTCTGAACATGTCCAAAACATCTCAGCCTGAGCTGTCCCTCTGATGGACTCATTTCTAATCCTGTCCATCCTGGTCACTCCCAGTGAAAATCTCAGTTCTTCAGCTCTGCCACCTCCACCTCCAGACCATTATTCAACCCATACATCATAGCAGGTCTCACTACCATCTTGTAAACCTTCCCCTTCACTCTTGCTGCTATCCTTCTGTCACAAAGCACCCCTGACTCTTGTCTCCACCCTGCCTGCACTCTCTTCTTCACCTCTCTTGTGCTCTGTCCATTGCTTTTGATGGTTGACTCCAGGTATTTAAAGCCATCTATATCTTTCTTGCTTCTTCTGTCTTTCATTCCTCTTCTCTCCAGTGCATACCTCCACCTCACTCTTCCACCTCCTCCCTGTTCTCACTACAGGACACAAACAAGCATCATAGCTGACAGAGACTAAACCTCTATCACAGCTTCACACCTGTAAATGTGACCACACGTTGCATATATGTGACTCTATCACACAATCTGTCCACAACCAAAGCACTCAAAAACGGTTTTTGTGGTACAGCAGGTGTGTACCACATTTTGCCCAGAGGACACACACAGGGAACAAAAATAACAGCCACACACCAAAAGATCTGAGTATTCCATCCACCCCTGGGTCCAAGTATGGAAATAAAGTTCATCTGAAGTTTTCAGTCCTCACAAGTAGTCTTTTCACACAAAAAAAAAAACAAAACAAGCTGTGAATTCCTGTAAAGCACTGACAGAACAATAAATCACACAAACAGCAACACTCACGAGACAAAAGCCGGAGGATTCCCGCTGTGGTCTGTTCAGCTCTCTTTCCTTCAGCGCAGAGCATCTCTGCCATCACACTGTCACAAGAAAACCCGTACGGCTGCGAGAGTGCACCGTCATTCATACTGAAATACCACTAAAAGTGTCATCATACCAGCTCCGATCCAGCCCGCCCCCTCACCCCCAAATCCCTCCCAGCTATCTTATCTATCTGCGCTTAAGAAGAAAGCGTTTGTGTGAGGGAGGTCTGACCTAGCACACACTGTACACAAGCACTTCATTCTCAATTGACAGAACACTAAATGAAAGCATTAAACGTATGCCTGTGGTTTACCCTACTGTGTATGTATGTGCGTGTGTGTGTGTGTGTGTGTGTGTTTGGCAGGTGCTGGTGCACCAAAGGAAATGACTTAGAGGGCAGGAATTCAGTAAAGTGCCTTCAGTTTCAGTGGCGGGAAGCCCTAAACTGCATGACACACGCTGAATATACTCATCACCATACACCACAACTAACCCTTTCTGTGTGTATACTGTGTGTGTGTGTGTGTGTGTGTGTGTGTGTGTGTTTGTCCCACCACCCCACGCTCACTGTGAACCTTCACCTAATTCTGTGTTGCTGTATCATACTCCAGCTTCCATGTGCTTTTTAACTCTCACATTACAGCGTGAAGCCTTCCATCCACAGGCTGCTGGACAGAGTGATGAGTTGGTCACACTCACATGGAAAGTTCAACCGTATGTTCTGACCCTCATGTTAAATGACCAACATCACCACTTTACAAGCAGCAGATTCACAGCTGAGTGGTAAATACGAGCTTATTTATTGAAATTTCCTGCACTTTGCTTAGCACTTGGCGACTTTCGCCATTCCCAACGACTTCCACTTATAGTCGCATTTTAATAAATGTGATTATAGATATTGAGCGTTTTTGTGGGAAGTCAGTGAGGGACTGTGTTTGTGACTGCTGGCTAGCCTCTAAACAGTGACAAGAACATCCAATTCCAAGTGGGTAGACTACAGAAAGATAAAATAACAATCAAAATTGATATTTGTTTATGTCTGCCTATGCAAAGACTCTGCGAGAACGTAGTATAGTGTTGAGTTTTCCCATAGAGTTCTATTTTCATTTCTATATTTTGAACATAGACTATAAGGGAGAACATACTGGGCCACAGTCACTTGACTGAGGGGTTTCAATGAGTCCCATTGCCACATGTGTATAAACTCAAGTGCCTGGCAGCGCAGCCTGCCTTTACAATACAATAGGATGTCATCACTGGAAGGAGTCAGTTTATGGAATTTCTTCTCTCCTAGATAATGCACCATCAACTCTACATGGTATTACTGCAAAATGGAATTGGGCAGCACAGTAGTGCGGTGGTTAGCACTGTTACCTCACAGCAAGAGGGCCTGGGTTCAAATCCAACGGCCAGCTGCCCTTGACCCTTCCGTGTGGAGTTTGCATGCTCTCCCCGTGTTTGCGTGGGTTCTCGCCAGGTGCTCCGGCTTCCTCCCACATTCCAAAGATAAGCAATGGGGGTTAGGTTAACCGGCAATTCTAAATTGACCGTAGGTGTGAATGTGAGCGTGAATGGTTGTTTGTCTCTCTGCGCTGGCTCTGCGACAGACTGGCGACCTGTCCAGAGTGTACCCTGCCTTTCGCCCTATGATAGCTGGGATAGGCTCCAGCACCCCCTGCGACCCTGAATTGGACAAGCGGAAGAAGATGAATGGAATTGTTTAGGAAGCACGGCACTCAGCAGCAAAGAGGCAGACTGCGTACAGTTACTCTGCTGACTCGGTAACTGCAGAATTCCAAACCTTCCCTGGCATTAACATCTGCACAAAAACTGTGTGCCAGGAGCTTCACGGGATGGGTTGCTTTGACTGAGCAGCTGCATGAAAACCTTACATTGCCAAGTGTTGGATGGAGTGGTGTAAAGATAGATAGACAGATAGAACTTTATTAATCCCTCGGGTAGGTTCCTCCGGGAAATTCAGTTTCCAGTAGCAGAACACAGACAGTAATTTACATAGTAAGAAGTTAGAATAAAAAAATATAAAAATAAAGGGGAAAAAGAAAATATGAATATAAGCATAAATAGCACAAAGCACACGCCACTGGATTCTGGAGGAGTGGGAACAGGTTTACGTGGAGTAACAAATCACACTTCTCTATCTGGCGGTCTGATGGATAAAACGGGGTTTGGCAAATGCAAGGAGAACGTTACCTATCTGACTGCACTGTGCCAGCAGAAAAGTGGAGGAGGGATAATCCAGCAGGCTTGTTTTCTGGGGTTGGCCTGGGTCCCTTAGTTCTACTCATGGAAAATCTTAATGCTTCAGCTTACCAAGACATTTTGGACAATCCTCTGCTTCCAACTTTGTGGGAACAGTTTGGGGAAGGCGCTTTTCTGCTCCAGCATGATTGTACCCCATTGCACAAAGCAAGCTCCATAAAGGCATGGTTGGATGAGCTTGGTGTGGAACAGCTTGACTTGCCTGCACAGAGCTCTGACTGCAACCCCATCCAACACCTTTGGGATGAACTAGAATGGAGTTTTGCGAGCCCGGCCCTCTCATCCAACATGTGTCTGACCTACCACTGACATGTGCTAACCCTTTAATCAGGAAAGGAATCATATAAGATAACTTCCACAGGCTTCCACAGACTTTAAAAATTCAGTGACTGCCAATGCAGTGGCTAGCATTGTTACCTCACAGCAGGAGGGTCCTGAGTTCAAACCCAGGTAGCCCCTTCCGTATGGAGTTTACACATTCTCCCGGTGCTTGTTCCTGGCAGTTTCTGGCGCCATTAAAAACATGCCGTCTGTGTCAGCGTAGAACGCTCTCACCAAAGAGGTGCCTAATCCCAAGAGTCAACTTCCTGGTTAAATAAAAGGCTGAATAAAGAAAACAAATGTTCTTGATGAATGGGCAAAAATCCCCACAGACACGTTCCAAAATCTTGCAGGAAGCCTTTCCAGACGAGTGAGAGCTGCAAAGGGTGGGCCAACTCCATATTAATGCCTATTAATGGATTAAAAATGGGACGTCATAAAAGCTCCTGTGGGTGTAATGTGTAGGTGGCTCAATACTTTTATCCACATAGCGTATGCATGCCTCTACATTGCACCTGCACACTTTATGGACGCAGCTTGCTGACCCGGCTTGCTAACATTAATCGGTAGCTTCTGGCGCCGTCGTCCAGCAGGATAACGCCACCGTTTCACAAAACCGGTTTCTTGAACATGACAGTGAGTTTCACTGGACTCAAGAGTCACCAGATCTCGATCTAACCGAGCACCTTTGGGTCGTGGTGGAACAGGACATTGGCGTCGCGCGTGTGCAGTCGACAAATCTGTGGAATAGCCGTGCAAGCTAATCGTGTCACTGTGGACCAAAATCTCTGAGGAATGTTTGCAGCACCTTGTTAAATCTATGCCACAAATGGGTTCCAACCCGGTGCCAGCAAGGTGTAACTAATGAAGTACATCTCTCATTTTATAAAGATAACCACATGCGCTAACCTGATTAGTTAGCATGAGGGTGCTGTGACATCCAATTGTGCATCAAGAATAGTATGAAGATGACGCAGATAATGAAATCACTCTGTACTCCACAAGGCTACGTTCAAACGATTGCAACAGGGTAAGAAAACTATCTGGAAGACTAAAACAGCAAACGGCTTTGAGGCTTCCTCTTGCTCAGATGTGATATGAGCTCAGATTAGGAGCGCGTTTAAAACCCTCTTTGTCGTTAACCAAAAAATCTAAAACAGATTGCCGCGGCGAGCCACTTTACTCTAAGCGGCGCAGGACCAAATCAGAGTGTAATAGATTTGTAGATATTCTTGATTTCCTCTGATTGTTCTGAATAACTCGCTGCTGCAGGATGCTGCTGCTGCTGCTGCTGCTGCAACGTGCTGCCTGCTCTGTCTTGTCCATGCCAACGTTATCACTTATGAATTTGTTTTTCACCCGTAGAGTATATTGTATGTGCTACCAGGTCTAACACTTCAATCCTAACTTCTCAAAGCCTCTGCTGCCATGATGCATCGCACTTCCTTTCGCTTTATCAGTTCAGATCAGAGTAAACACCCGCTGGAACAAGACCTCAACAATAGACTTGATGCTCCTCATTTCCTCCTTTCACTCATCTCCCTCCATTTATCTCTCTGTGTTCTTCTCCTCCCGTCCCACTCGTGCGCCTGCCAGCACGCATCACTGTCAGGTGATGCGTGCGGGCAAATACGCACACCCAAGACAAAGCTGTAAAGGCCACACAGTGTGGTAAGGAGGCAAAGTTCACAGTGAGAGGGAGCGGCACGGTGCGTATGGGCCACAGCAACACACACACACACACGCACACTCTTTCACAACAGGTAGGATCACGCCGTTCGCCCACATGAGCATTCTTGTCGTTCCACAGCCAGGTAAACAATTTGGTCCGGAGGGGAGCAGCACAGAGACGCAACGCGCGTCAGCTTGGACCATAAAATGCTTCGTGCTTTCATCCTGGAGGTCAATGAACTGGAAACGTGATTGCAGGAAATTTAAAGTACAACGACGCACACGCACGCACACGCACACACACACACACACACACACACACACATACAGAGAGAGATTCAGACCTTTTTGCCAGTGGTGCGTCATTCCAGTCCAGCTTGGTGATTTGAAGCCCATAGGCGTCTGCAGCATACATTAACTTCGAGCAGAGCCTGCAGAAAGAGCGAGAGAGAGAGAGAGAGAGGGAGAGGGAGAGAGAGATCACATGGTTACATAAGAAGTCGCTGTGAAATGGACAGCATCTCTTTAGTGATCAGCAGCCAGCCAGCCAGCCTCGCTCTCCCCGGAGGAAAAGAAAAAATCAAAACGACGCAGACGTTACATAAACACCATGCAACATAAATAAACACACGGCAGGCGAGAACTGAAGCCATGAATTACACGTACATGGCTGCGTTGAACAGATTAAGAGAATCCTATATCTGCTTCTCTCCTCAGATGTGGCTTTCATCTCCGCTCCCAGAGCGCTCCTCTCTAACATGATCCATCTCGGTCGACAGGAATATGATCATCAGCTCTGACCTTTAACCCCCTCTCTGCTGCCTGTTTACGTGTCCCGTAAAGAAGACGTTGAAAGTTGTTTAGGATATGGGCACAGTGACGACTGAAACGTGATGAGATAAGGCATTACTCATCAGAGCGTAACATGTGGCTCACAGGGACCTTTGAACAGGCTGAATACAGATTTAGCTTAAAGAAGCAGGTGACGATCTGTTTCTGGTGACATCATTTCCAGATTAGACTGTTAAACCTGACTCGTTGCTCAGTCTGGTGACTTTTTTTTTTCCTTCTGCTTTTTGCCCGACTTGGTGACGAAGACAGAACAGACTGGTCCCGAAGAACCACCTGAACTGACCACTAAGGGTCAAGGAAGGGTGAAGACAGCAGCACCTTTCTGAAAAGCCAGGATCCTTTCCTAAAAGCAACCAAGTGGTTTTGTTGACTAAACCTAAACAAACCTGCAACAGCAAAGAAATATAATACCCACTTGCTTTATGGTCCCAGAGTGGACTTAAACCACATTCTCCTGTGTGAAAGTCTTTTCTTTTGATTCAAATCATCACTGTGGCAGATCCTGAGACACTACGGACTGCCCATTAAGACCGTCAACATCATCAAGGCGCTCTACATCTACAAGGTAAAGTCACCAACCTATTGAAGATCAACACTGGGTTTAAACAAATATTCATCGTTTCACCTTTGTTGTTCCTTCTTGCCACTGACTTCATCGTGAAGAAAGTGGTAGGCCGGGGAAGAAGAGGAATTAAGTGGATAATGATGGATACCTTGGAGGATATAGATTTGCAGATGACATCATCCTTCTTTCACATCGCCATGCAATCCAAGAGGGACAATTCCGCAAGAACAGCTGCTCAGTTCAGCTTGAAAATTAGTGCCAAGAACATGAAACATCTGAGAATGAATAGCAGGTCAGCCCAGAGAATACATTTAAATGGAGAAGAGGTAGAAGACTTGGATCAATTTGTGTATCTTGGGTTCAAAATGTCATTAGATGGATCTGCAGACAAAGATATACAGGCAAGAATCTCCAGGGCAATCAAGCATTTTCATTCCTACACAGCACCTGGAAGTCCAAGAAAATTCACCAGAAGACCAAAGTCTGTATTTTCAAGGGCAATATCCTTTCCCCCCACTATACGGAGCAGAATCCTGGAAGATGACAAAGACCATAAGCAACCAACTATAAGTCTTCCAGAACTGATGTCTCCAGAGAACACTTAATATCTTTTGGCCAAAAAACATCTACAGCGAAGAACTCCACCACAGGACTGCCACACAATCATCACATCAGAGCTACAAAGGCGGTAATGGAAAAGGATCGGTCATGTGCAAAGGCAAGAAAACCGCTCCATCGCCTAGACTGAGATGGACAATTGAGGGAAAATGCAGGAGTGGGCAACCAAAGAAACCCTGGCAAAGGACTGTTGAGAGAGAGAAATGAAGGACATCATCCTTTCCTGGGCAAAGCTGTAGAAGCTGGCAGAAGAACAGCAGGAGTGGTGCAATCTGGTGATGGCCTCATGTGCAGGAATCCAGGAAGAGTACAACTAAAATATCACCATGCTTCACTTCATCTGGGAAACAGCAATAAAACTAAGAGACAGCCATGTTAGCTGCTCTATGATGATACATACAGGACAGTGGTGTTGCTGGCATACAAACCTAACACGTAAATCCAAGTATCAACCTCCAGGGCTGGTGCCCACTTTAGGCTAGCTCCAAAAGTAAGGCAATCCCCATAGATTACCATGTTAAAATGCTCAACTTTATAGCATTGACCACAACATCAATGACAGAGTAGCTCATCTGACTCAAGATCCATCACAATTCACAGATTATGGTAATGTGTGAAGTAGTGACACATTTTCTTGTCATTGGTTGGTTTTATTACACAAACTAGAATTAAAACCCATTGAGAAGTCAAGGAGGCTCACAAATAGTTGTCCTTGACAAATTAATCTTGTACACAAATGATAATGTTTGAGTTCAGGACTATTCAGCCAGTAGTAACCATGGCCATAAAGACTGTGAAAATATGTGAACACCTCAGCATGTCATACCACTGACCACATCACTGATGTTACCGTAATGGTGATAGGACGGCCCCAATAACACCTTCCTAATGTGGGGATCAGCCAAGAGGACTCCATCCTCCATGATCATGACCAATGAGATCATGAACACCATTTAACCTGATACAAGTAGTGTGTAACGTGTGAAAGATATATTAAGCTATCACAGTGTTATTAGCAGTAGGTCTACCATCTACAAGAAGAGAACCATTGAAAATCTGCAAGCACAATATTAACGACAAATTCACGAGTACTCCAACCCAATGACAATGACGCAGTGAGCTAGGCCAGAGGCTGTGGTTTGTGAAAGGGCTTATTGAGGCTCAACAGCAGCTCCTAGGCCTGGCAGATCCACCAATACCTTTAAGAGAGGTTATAAAACAAAAAAAAAAGGGGAAGGTAAGAGGGGCGCAGAAACAAGGGTGGGTGTGTTGGGCAAGCAGGTGTTTATAGTAACGTAAGGGGGTGTCTGTGGTTTAGATCTACTCCTGAAACTCAGATAAAATAACTCGAATACAGAAATAGCGACAGTGAGAAGTTGACCTTCAAGTTTTTCACTCAAAAAATGGGGAGTTATTTTGATCACGCTGGTGAACCAAGTTTTTGCCCTATTATCAACTGCCAGGACCTGATGCTGAGCCTACACCATGGCCCTAGGTCTGATGGGCCCTAACTTAGCTTAAAACATTATTATACCATTGGTAAACATAAGGAAGGCATTTATATATAGATGGCAGAGGGGCACATGCAAACACTCATTTTATAAGTATCCGGATCAATACTCTTAGGAGTAGCGATTCTTGTGAAAACAGAAAAGTGCGGACAAAATGACAAACCTGACCTTGACCTTGAGCACAGTTTGGATGAAGATCCATTAGGTTATGATTCTGTCCAAGTTTCACTCAAATCGGACCAATACTCTAGGAGGAGTAGCGATTCTTGTGAAATGTCGACAACTAACGGATGCCTCACCGTGGCATTAGCTCGTTAGTCCTAAAAATTCCTCAGTCCGTGAGCTGTTATTGTGCACTATCCTCAGGCCAAGCCATAATCTAGTATCTAGTGAATAAGATATCTAAAACATAAGATATCATGTTTGATGTAATATATGTCACATCACACACCCAACCAACCACACGCAACACAACTGCAGGTTGGGTTTAGCAGTGAACAAACAGATTAAATTCCCTCCACCCAGTTCAGCTGTAGGTGGAGTTGAACACTTTAGAAAACTATACACCGTTTCCTATTCTAAAAGAGACAGAGACACTTTCTCATGGCTGGGCCAACCTGTCTGAGCAATGTGACAAAAAAGGAATATATACTTTAGGAGCACAGGGGCCACTCTAAACAACAGTGCCACAATGAAATTAATGAAGCCACCAAAAGTCAATAAATACCGAGTGTATATTGCGAGCCCCTTGGTGGCCTGACCCTGCTGGTTTAAAACTGGCTACTGGAGCGGCCATACATTAGGACTGTGTGCAAATAATCCTAATATACAAATGCAGTTCCTTCTCACTGACACAAGAGGTCACTAGTGTGCAAAGATCATATCAGTGACGCAGTTTTAAGTGCCTCACTGATGTAACAGGCCAACCTTAAACTTCCTTTCCTCGCCTTGATTTGATTAAATTTGAAGCTGAAATCTTGCAGCTTTTCTAATCTAAAGTCTGTCATTACATCGCAGAGATATAGCTCCTCACACTGCTGGCAATTTTATGGCCAAATGTCAACCAAATGTGATCTGCTGAGTAATTTGCGCACACAACTCAAAGGCCCAAAGAGTGTTTGGTATGCAGTTCCTATACACAGTGCAATCTAAGCAGCAGCAGCTCTTAGGGGAAATGCAGTAAGCCCTGCTCAAGCATCTGCGGAACAGAAATACATAGCGGCTGTGCAAGCGTTAAAATATCTGTGTGCAATTTTCACTAAAATCTCACCAGCGTTGTAAGAGGAAAATTAAAAAGTCCTTCAACTAGATGAGTTAATAATGCTTACTACAGAGCAAGAGGGTTTTTTCCACAGATTTTTATCCAATCAGATGTCAAGGAGCAGCCTCCTGCTGGCCATTAGAAAGAATGCAGGTTTAAGGCATTTTTTTTTTTTTACCTGTCCATCTTTTCTATACAGTCTGTGATTTGAACCAAAGTTTGAATCAGGCTCTAACTGTGATTAGTCCCTGTTAAAAAATATGCTGAAATAGCACAACGCAGCACCTGTCTTAAGGTGGCGTTGACCTTAAGCAACAGTTCAAATCAATATGCAATGCAGAGCATGCATGTAATACGACAAGGAAATCTCTTTTACTGCGGAAAATCTGGACAGCTTAACTGCAATGTCACCAGTATAAATCACTCAGTGGGGTACTGACGGGGCTTTAAAGTCGACGTAAAGTCTTCCATCTGCTGGCTGCTGGTTTCCCACACCGAGGGGTCTAACCGGCAGAGTGTGACTGACAGACAGAAGGGACGCAGGGCCAACAGGGAGCACACAGGCCCTGGTTGCAGGACAGCACAGTGGTATCGTTGTTCCCATTGCCCTTGGACTCAGAGACATTTGTCCCCTGGGTTTCACACAGGCATGTGTATGA
>VUQH01035717.1:0-11651 GCA_015106775.1 Etroplus canarensis | reverse complement strand
AGTTTTATTTTTAAATTTTAAACTGCACCAGGTCCTGGAAAAACGCTCTCTCATTTCACTATGTTCTGCGTCAGCTGTATGTGGTTGAAATGACAAATAAATAGCTCTTGAATCTTGAATCTTCTAAAGTCTTTACTCTCACCTCCGCCCTCCCACCTTTCCTTCTCTCTTTCTGCCTCCTAACACGCTTTCCCCCCTCTCCCCCAAAGTTTAAATGCTGGTCAAAAATAATACTAAGATTCTTAGCAGATGATTGAATATCGCTGGCGACGGGGCCGATGTAATTACTGACGTCCTTAAAGAAGCTTTCAGGGCCAAACACGGTTGAGATGGAGGAAATGTGAAGACCAGCACTAAAGCTTTCACTGAGGTAGGAGAGGCGGTGGAGGTTGTGGTTGTCAGCACAGCAGTGGTGCGAGAGGTCTCTGATGCTGTACAGTAAATGTCAAAGGAGTAACATAAATAATGAAAACAGGACTGGTCCAAGGACTGAGCCTTGAGGTACCCTGCTTACGAGTAGATGATGGTATAGACTCACTTCTTTAGATTTACCTGTTCAAGTGCTCATTGCCGCAAAGATCTAATACCCAATCACACAACATCAACTCAGTTCATTAGGGATGCTGGAAAAGTCAAGATGACCTGCTGAAGTTCAAACTGAGCATCAGAATGGGGAAGAAAGGTGATTTAAGTGACTTTGAATGTGGCGTCGTTGTTGGTGCCGACAACGGTCTCAAACTGGTTTCTTGAACATGACGAGTTTGCTCAAAGGTACTCAAAAGGCCTCCACAGTCTCCAGATCTCAATCCAACAGAGCACCTTTGGGATGAGGTGGAACGGGAGATGTACAGCCTACAACTGTGTGATGCCATCATGTCAACATGGAGCCAAAAAAGAACGTTTCCAACACCTTGTTGAATCTACGCCATGAAGAATGAAGGCAGTCCTGAAGGCAAAAGAGGGTCCAACTCGGTACTAGCAAGGAATACAGTTAATATGGGTTCTGAAACGTCTGTGAGAGCCGTGCTAGAGACGCCAACACATTTCAACAACCTGTCAGGTAGCGCGTCATGATCAGCGGCATCAAAGGATGCAGATAAGTCGAGAAAAACTAAAACTGAATGTTCGCCTTTATTCAAACCCCAAAAGAATGTCAACAGTTTCAGTAATGCCGTTTCAATGGTGTTTTAACAAAAACTACACTGGAACTACACTGGTACCTCAACCAGTCAAAGAAGCTTTAGAGTTTTAGAAATGACTGGGCCTGTGATCATCTAAAGCCGTGGTATCTAGGGAGGGTTTTTTTTCTTAAGGAGAGGCAAGGTGTTGACTATCTTCAAGCAGTCAAGCATGCAACCAGATAATACAGAGAGAAGCCGGGGTAGAACCTGTCCAATGGCCCTTGGCCAGGGAAAATAACAAATAAGTGTGTGTGCAAGTTGACTGGCCTGTTTGGCAAACTCACTGAAGTAATCCTCCCTAATGAAAATATCTTCTTTCAATCAAAAAGAAAATATTCAACAACAGTTGTTCACTGGATGCGGCACCACCTTCACTGCTGCAGCGTTTAAACCTTTTGGTTAAGAAAAATTGGGGCTCCTTGGGTCGACACGGTCCCAATACATTTTACAGTTTGACATGGATCTATTTTTAGCCACGAATGTACATTAAATGCTCCCGACGTCACGTCCCGTGCCACCACTTCCTTTGCGTTTACTCAGAGCAGCCGCTTTCTTTCTCCAGTCTCAAACTACAGTTACCCAGCAGTGCAGACAGTAAATAAAATATTACCTTCTGGTTCCTTGCAGACCAATAAAGATACACAGACCCAAAAGGGGAAATATTACCTTAGTCGCCAGAGGCCTGTACTATGAAGCAAGAGCTACGTCGAGCTTAAAGTCAGAGTTCTCAGTGTCATGAAGGTAGTTCTTTTTTCTTCGGCTGCTTCTTGTATTCTCGCCAAGGGGTTGTTACAGCGGATTTATCCACTTTGGTAATTTGGCATAAGTTTTATGCTGGATGCCCTTCCTGATACAGCCCTCCATGGTGAGAGGGACTCGTCTCCCCACCGGGAATCGAACCAGGGACCTTTGGCTTGTAAGGCGAATGTGTGTATGAAGGTAGTTCTTTTAAACTGACTAAATCGGGGTCCCCAACCCCCGGTCCATTTGGAGCCGGGCCTCAAAAAAAAATTGTCGTGGTTAAAATGTTATTTTTCTTTCTTCTTCCGGATCTTATTTTGAAAAACAACTGTTTCCGCCCTCACTTCACTAACCGTGCTTGACTCTGCAACGTCATTTCACGCATCAGCGGCACAAGCTAACCCTTGAAAATAAAATGAGCTAAAACCTAAATTCACTGAAGAGCTTTTTCGGGAAGGAACGAGCAAACGATGGGACAGCAGAAGGGTCACGGACCACCAGCAAAAAGTTACCCAAGTTACAGGTTCGTTACAACAGGTAATACACAAGCTGTACACCCGCTGTGACCGACTGGCTAATGAAGCCATGAAACCCACAAAACTGCTTCACCACATTGAGACAAAACACCCGTACACACGTAACACCCCACCCCCGGTCCGCGGAAAAATGTTCATACACGCAACCGGTCCGTGGTACAAAAAAGGTTGGGGGCCACTGGACTAAACCGCCGAGGTAACTTACGCTGAACTCATAACCTGGTCCACAGCAGGTTACGATCAGAGTTTTGGTTTAAAATCGGCTGGAGGCGCCACGTCGTCACCCATTATTTTAATTACAGTCTACACCGAGTGTCCCCGTAGTGTAGTGGTTTACACATTTACCTTACTACTCAAATTCAGATTCCAAGAGTTGTTTTAGTAACCCGGGAATTGAACCGCCAAGGTCTCTGCCTTCGACTGCCACCCAATCCACATAGCACCGGACCCCCATGATCCCTCCTGCAGGCGGTGAGCCCACTGGAGGGCGGACCCGTGCGGCTTGTTTGGGCTGAGCCCGGCTGGGTTCCATGGGCAGAAACCCACTAGGCCTGGCTCCAGGGTCGGGCCTCGGTAACCCCACACCGGACAGGGTACACTGCATCCTTGATTTTTTTGACTATCATGGGGGTCCATTTGAAACACTCTTAGTCTGGCCCTTCATGAATTCAGTGGTAAAATATTGACCTATGCTTCCCAAGATTATGAATTGCTCTTGTCTTATTTGCAGCAACAGTGTCATATTTTATATTTTGCCGTCCTCTAGCACCAGTTCCTCTGATAATGTCTCAGATTGGAACAGTTTATGCATTTTGTGTGGAAGAAGAGTCACACAACATGTAAAACACACTCTTTTATGTTAGCACAGATTCTAATTGCCAAAGAAGTTGATAATCACCTTTGTGATACCCGTTACCTCAGACTGAGGTTTATATATAGAACGTAATACCACGTATGCTAGCGTATTGCTGGCATTCACAACTCGAAGCCCTTAAACGCAGCACATATGCCATTATACGGTAGCTGTATGTTAGAAACACGTTCAGTACAACTGGATCATGTCAAATACGACTACAAACGTCAATATGTGTTGGAAGTAAGTTCGATATATGTTACACATATGTTAAAAACAAGTTACTCATAGGTTATTAATATATTCTGGGTACGCTAGACATTTTCTTCACATATTTCGACATATGAGTAACGTGATTCTCTGTATGCATAACGTGCCTGCAACATGTGGGTGGTGAATGCGGGACGTATGAACCATACGCTGCCAAACGTCAGAGATTTTGTGCATGCTCAAAATTTTCCAGGGACCTCGCTGCACTACGGCGTACAAAATGAATGAATGAAGTACTGCACACATTCAAACTGCTGGACCCATCGGGAGCAATTCAGGGTTCAGCGTCTTGCCCAGGGGCGCTCTGGCATGAAGACCGGAGGAGTCAGGGATCGACCCACCAACCTTCTGATAAGAGCCTACCGTTTGCTGGAAGTTCTCGTTCTACCAGCCTCTGAAAGGCATGCCACGCAAGGGACCGACAAGCAGTTTGGAGCCAATTATCACCTGGAACCGGTTCTGCAGCGCGGCAGCTGAGAACCGTCCGGGGTGGGTTGGGGGAGGCTTTTTCCTGCCCGCCTGTACCGGGGCCCTGACGCCTCTCAGTCCGGCCCTGCCTGCAGCTTGCCGCACACAAACACACCCCAGCAGCCGCAGGAGGAAGAGGAGGAGCAGGAGGAGGCGTGTGGAAATGAAGTGTGAAGGAGTGTGTGTCCTCTGCGGACGGACAGGTGTGTGTTTCTGACCGCAGACTCCTCCTGAAGCAAAGCTCCACGTCACCAGACTCACTCACACACCTTCAGCGCGGCCGGGTGCTAGCAGCAGGAAGAGGGCAGCTAGCCGCTGCGGGCTGCTGCTGCTGCACTCGTTTAAATTCATTTTTCACATTTATTTGAAGAACCCTCAGAGTGTGTGTCGACATTAGGCAGCTAGCTGGCTCACTGGCTAACTTTCCGGCTTCACTCCTGCCGTTAAAGGTCCGCGTTAAGTCGGTTTACTCTGGTTCGCTTAGCCGCTAGTTAGCTAGCCTCCACCGCTCCGCCAAAACAACACCGAGAAACTGAATTCTGTCACATTCATAACAAAACGTTTAATTTAAATCCTCCCAGGCTCAGAGCTGGGAGAGGCCGTGTGAGGCTATCCCAGCTCCCCCTCCGATGCTCCGCTCACCTTCACTCTGACCGCGGCTCGCTGCCCTCTCCTCCCCCGCCTTGCTGAGGTTCCCCGCGGTCATGCTGCGCTCTCTGTGCCGCCGTCCGGACCGAGCTCCCGCGCCGCTGCCCGCTCGGCTAACGCGACGCTAGCCCCACCAGTTAGCCCCGCTCGCAGTTCGGACCCCGCCGGAGCTCCGACTCCCCGGCGCGCTGTTCGGCTTGAAGCGGGAGGGAGGAGGGGGTCAGCGGCGGGTCCGTCGCACAGATGTCGGGCTGGAAGCGAGAGGAGGCTGCGGAGGGACCGATGGAGGAGCCGCTGGGACCATCGGGATGAGAGCGCTCCGTGGAAGATGTGAAGTGTCCAGGAACTGAAGGGACTACAGCTGCACAGATAGGAGCGCACGGACAGGAGGTCGCACTCTGAGGGGTTAAAGGAGCGCGGAAGAACTTTGGAAGCCCATTTCTCACATAAACAAATTAATTAATTAACAATAATAAAATATTTTAAAAAATAAAAGAAGAAAAGTCAGCCACAATAAAATGTCTTTGGAGAGGAGCCATGTATGGAAGTCAATTTCTGCCAGCAAAAAGAACATATATATATATATATATATATATATATATATATATATATATATATATATATATATATATATATATATACACACACACACACACACACACATACTGTGTAAGTCACCAACTCTCTGCAGATTCCAAACATCAGTACAAAACTGTGCTGGGATTCATGACATAGGTTTCCATGGCAACTCCAAGCACAGTTTGCTGCATCAGATAGAGTGGTGTAAAGTACTGTAGTGTGACGAATCCCACTGATGGCTGAGTAAGAAAAGTTACTGCTTTAGCTTACTAAGATGTTTTGGACATTTCTACGCTTCCAGTTTTGTGGGAACCATTTGGGGAAGGCCCTTTCCTGTTCGAGCGTAACTGTGCCCAAGTGCACAGAGCAAGCTCCACACAGGTATGCTTGGATGAGTTTGGTGCGGAACTACTTCGCTGACCCACACAAAGCCCTGACCTCAACCCCATCCAACACCTAGAACAGAGATTGTTAGCCAGGCCTTCTTGTCCAACATCAACGTGTGAGCTCAGAAATGCTCTTCTGGCTGAACGGGTAAAAATTCCCACAGACACTCCAGCCTCTTGAAGAAGACCTTCTTAGAAGAGTGGAAGCTGTTCCACGTCATCAAAGCTCCTGTAACCGTAACGCGTAGGTGTCCCAATACTTCTGTCCGTATAGTGCACATCTAAGGTATAATATAATGATTAGATATTTTTATTTTGCTGTTTTTATTCCTCAAAAATGATCAGATATAAGATGTTGTAATTTAAAAGCGCGACTGTATGCGGCTTCACTTTTTTATGGAAACCCCGTCAGAGTGAGACCTCTGTCTTCTCCTCTTCTCTCTGATCTCACAGACAATCACTTCCTTGTTCTCGGCCAGGTTGAGCAGGGAGGGACGCTATTGGCTGCCAGCTGGACGCCTCACCTGTCAGATGGTCTGGGTGTTCAGCGCCACCTGCCGGTCAAGCATGGAGGCCCAGGCTTTCATGAAACCGATGGTGTAGCACAAATTTTTACTTTTCATCCTAGAAATCTGGGACTTTAGTCCCTAATCTGTGTTTGACATAAAACCTCCACTAAATTACCCACGCAGGTTAAATGATGACGAGGGAGCAGCTGAAGGTGCTCGCACCTGGTTATCGAGCAAGGTAGCATTCCTGGACGAAATGGGGCCAAGCCGTTTGAAGATCCCCAGTTTGAATGAGTCACCTTCCAGCGTTTCAGGTTTGAAACCAGTTTCCGCCTTTAACGCTTGTTTCCAGTCTGACGGGAACGCTTCACCTCAGGGCTTCTGTGGGAGGATGAGGAAGGCCGCCTCAGCAGCCTGAGGCGCTCAGGGTGGGCTCCGGTTATAATTAATAAATAAAAGAAGAAAAGTCACCCATGATAAAATGATGTCTTTGGAGTGGGGCACCTATATGGAAGCCAATTTCTGCCAGGAAACATATATAAATAGAAAAAAGAAGAGTGTGTGTGTGTGTGTGTGTGTCTATATATATATATCTGTCTGTAAATAAATAAGTAAATAAATAAATATATTTCACCCATGATAAAATGATGTCTTTGGAGTGGGGCATTGGTATGGAAGCCAATTTCTGCCAGGAAAAAATATAAATGGAAAAAAAAGAAGTGTGTATCCGTAAATGAATGTACTTTTCGGCTGCTCCCTTGTGTTCTCCACACGGCAGATTAACCTGCGTTGGTAATTTGGCAGAGGTTTTACACCAGATGCCCTTCTTGACCCAACCCTCCATGGTGAGAGGGGCTTCATGTCTTCAAAATGCGACTTAAATTAAAGCTTCTGACCTCACGTGTATTTTTGAAATTATTTGAACGTTTAATTAACTGTGAGAAATACGACTCTGGGTGATTAAAAATGATCATGGTTTAAACCAGCGGTTCTTTAAACTAACGACAGAAAAAAAACGATCCTCAGTGAATTAAACAAAGGTGCAGATTATCAGCAAATACTTTTTGTTCCTTTTCATATAAAAATATCTAATCACTTTATTTCATTTCATATTTTGTTGTTTGCGCCCCACAGCCTGACAACCCATAAGAACCCGTGACGACAAACACTTTAAATGTTCTACAATCTTCTTTATAAAGCGTTACGCTTTACCTCAACTTATGAAGCCCCTGAGGAAAAAAGATGGCTTCTTATTGGTTAATATTAAAAATTCACCCCATGATCCAAACGTTTCAGGTGGCACGACTGTGACAAAATTAATGAAAATTTGGACATTGTAACTTCAGCTTAGAGCGGCTGGAGGCAGATGACCCGCTGTGGCGACCCCTACTGGGAGCAGCCGGAAGGAGAAGAAGAAGAAATAATAAAAATCTAAGAAATGCTCGATAAAAACATACATATATATAAAGTCACAGCTGTGAAGTAAAGTTTAAGGAGTCGTGCCGTTAATCGCCACAAATGTGACAAAATAAATGAAAAATCATGACCTTTTAGTTTCTAATTTGGACTTTTTGACAGCATTTTTTTTTTTTCATTATAATTTTGACTTCAGATTAAAACTTTGAGTTTTGATCTCACACAATTAATGACATTTCTGACAGTTTTCACCTCATACAGAAGTGAATTTGTGTTTCGGCCGGTGCGTGTGGGAGGTCCAGCCTCTGCTTCATCAAGCGTTCCTGCTACAACTGAAGACTCCCAAGAACTCAGGGAAAAGATCACTGAACAGTAGAAGTCAGGAGACGCTACAAAAAGATTTCCACGTCACGGGGGACATCCCACAGGGGTCAGTCAAGTCCACCATTAAGACATGGGAGGAGCATGACGTCCTCACAGACGTCCACTCTGAAGGAGTTAAAAGCTTCAGTGGCTCAGGTGCAGAGACTGTACGTACGACTGACGCTGAAAATGAGCGCGTTAATCCAGATTAATCCGTTTTTCATGATTAATTAAAAAGAGCGTACGTTAGGCGGGGATTCCCCTACAGGTGCGTCGGGGACAACGACACCCAGCGGAACCTCAGGGCCGCATTAACACCAGATCTGTTCGCTTTAGAGGAAACACGTCAGGTGTAGCCATCAGCAACGAACGGGGATCATTTGTGGTTAAATCTTTTAAGCGACAGCCCTAATGTGTATTAATTCATCCAGGAACAGCTAACGCCTTTAAAACCCAGGATTAAATCACGTCTAAACCTCAGATTATGAAGCTCGGTGATCAAGTTGTGTGGTTTTCAGGAACGTTTGTCCAGAGGCAGCAGGTCGAGTTCAGGAGCTTTTAAAAACCCACAGAAGCTGCGTCGGTAACCCCAGGTCAGCTGTTCAGACAAGTAGAAACATCATGAAGTGTCTTTAATGGACATCTGTCCTGAGGACCTGTCCTGGCAGGGCAGCTGGTTCCTGTGCAGCACTCTTCAGAGTTTACCTGTGAAACCTTTTATTCCCTTTTCTTCACAGAGGACAAAACACGTTGGGGTGAAATGAATGACAATTTTATTCAAACGTTGGATCTTTTTTTTGTTTGTTCTGCTTTTGATCCAGAAATTTCTATTTAATATAAATAAACTGAACCAAGTGACCCGACGAGCCACTTTTCATCAGAAAAACCACTGAACAGCAACACACACACACCTACGGCGGCGGCGCGTCCCAAACAAAATGGGACGTGGGAAGAAAAAAACCCCCGCCATGAAACCAGGTTTGTTGTTTTACATCAGAAACTGAAAAACAAAAAAAACCCAAACATCTTTGGATTTACTGATAAACCAAAACAGAAACGGAGCTCGTTTCCTGTCAACACATCAAAGCGACGTGTTGGGAGTGTGACTGCTCTCAGGCATGTGTGGCGTTCAGGTTTTCTTAAAAAAAACAAAAACAAAAAACAAAAACAATATAAAGGAGGTAAAGTTTAAAACAGTGTTGATCTGAAAGGCTGAGGCTGAACAGGAAGCACCTCCATCAGCTCCACAGTTCGTAAAGTAACAGCAGGAGTTTGTGCTCAGTTTGTTCTAAGGCACAAAAATAAAGATCAGTCCAGTCAGTGTTTGTTTCGCGCTCCGAGTCCCGTCGAAGCTGCAGATCAACGACCTCGTCAATCACGCCAGCTGCTCGTCGCGATTACTTGGTGTCAAGTGGCCTCCGCCCTGAAGGGGGAGCCCGTAAGTCTGTCCGAAGTTTGCTTTGTTCGCTTTAATCTCAGTCCAAAAAACAAAAAAGGCGGCAACGGAACAGGAACCAATATAAATAATCAATAAATAGGCAGAGACGTTTTAACCAGCGGAGATAAATAACATCCAGAGGCAAGGCCACCGGGACAAACTGCCTCCCTAAAATCCAGTGTGATGTTTACATGTCCAAATGTCCACAGAGATCCTGCACAGTCCAGAGTCCGGATCCTCTGGGGTTTATAGGGACTGGCAGGACAGGGAGCTGTGCTCCTCCTGCAGGTCGCCCCTCTCCTCCTCCTCCTTATCCATTTCTGACTTCATCCAGGGGTGTGACAGGATCCCCTCCAAAGTGGGGCGGTCCTCGGGCTGGTAGGACAGACACCAGCGAATCAGAGACTGGCATCCTGGCGAGGAGAAAGAAAGAGGCGAGGTAAACAACAAGCGGGGCGTTTTAAAAAGGTACAGTCTGTAGTTAGCCTCTGCTGTATGCAACTACAACTGTCACCACCAGGGGGCAGCAGACCGTTGCTGTGCATGTTTATCAAGTCATTTTTATTGTTATCAGCAAAACCCCCACAGGAGGATCTGTGGCTTACCTGCTGACACCCGTCTGGTGAAACTGGGCGTGGCTTTGTAAATCTCCATGTCGTGCTCGAACGGGATGTCGCCGCAGACCATGTCAAAGAGCAGAACCCCCAGAGACCAGACGGTGAGGGGGATGGCCTCATAGCACTGAGACACGATCCACTCAGGGGGGCTGTAGACCCGGGTCCCTAAGGATGGAGGAGAGGAGGAGGGTTAAAACCTGAAACCATGAGGGTTCTCTAGTGGGGGATCTGAGGAAGGCGGGATGTTTTGCGGCAGCGTCGCACCTTGAAACTCCCTGTACGGTTTGTCTTTGAGCGGCACCCCTGACCCGAAGTCGATGATCTTAATGTCCAGTGTCCGCGTGTCGATCAGTATGTTCTCGTCTTTGATGTCCAGGTGCACGATGCCACGGGAGTGAATGAAGCGCAGCGCCTCGATGATCTGACAGAAAATCCTGGAGAAGACGAAACGGAGCGTTAGTGAAAAGGCGCGGGAACGCGGCGGAACACTGAACACGGTCGAAGGCGGCGGGCGGGAGAACATACCTGAGCGCGAGGCTTTCGGGCAGCGCCCCTCTCTCCGTGATGAAGTCGAACAGGTCCTGGCAGTGCGGCGGCCTCTCCATTACCAGCAGGAAGCCCCGCCCCTCCACCTCGAACCAATCCAGCATTCGAATGACCCCAGGGTGACCCCCATCCTCTGACAGCTGCTGCAGCAGAGCGATCTCCATGGGGACGGGGTTGACCTCGTCCGGCTGAGGGGACACAGAGGGAGATTTACCGATTACTGATCCAGGTCGTGATTATTTATCAAAGTGAACCTCCTTTTTACTATGCATCACTATTCAGTTACAATTACAAGCCAAAGGTCCCTGGTTCAATTCTACAAGCCCCTCTCACTAAGGAGGGTTGTGTCAGAAAGGGCATCCAGCATAAAAACCTGCAGATCAATCTGTTGCGGCACCCCCTTGGGGAGAATACAAGGTGGCGGCTGAGGGTACATTATTCTTCAGTTCCAGATAATCCTCACTGGTCTAACACTGAGCCTTGGTGCTGATTGGTTGCCCCTCGTAAATAAAAAGGGGGTGGAGCTTTTCATCCAGAGATGAGGATGAGCTGAAGCCAGCTTGTTGTTAGAGTAGAAAAACTCCTGGGAAACTTAGTAAATGTTTAATGTGGATATTTGTGGACTGTACCAAAGCAGCGTAAAGTCCCTTTAAAAAGGTCAAACTCATAAATATTCAGCTCACAGCTGCATTTTTCCTCCAAGTTCTGTTGATCGGCTCAAGAAAACCGGCTAAAAATGCATCGTTTTAACCTCCTTTTTGCATAACAGTCATAGCAGGAATCACCATGTGCCAAGCTGGGTGCTAACATGCAAATCAGCTGCTGTTTTCAGGACTTTATGAGTCACATGTTTGGTTTTTAAAAGTCAGAATCTCCAGCTCGGGTGTTTTTCTGCCCTGAGTTCTCGCCTGCAGGTGTGATCAGGTGGGAAATCCCAGCCGAGCTCACAGTGAATGATAAGTGACTAAAGAGGTGGTGGTGATGGGGGGGGAAATCCTACAGTGGCGTCCGCTCAGCCGTGACGTCACAGGTTTCCGTGAGCACAGAGAGAGCCCACCGGTGCAGTTCACCCGAGCCACCAGCAGAGGGCGGAGCTAAAC
>VUQH01035716.1:7255-25591 GCA_015106775.1 Etroplus canarensis | reverse complement strand
TTTCTTTGATGTCAGAAGTTTACATACATTTCCTTAATATTTGGTAGCGTTGCCTTTAAACTGCATGACTTGGGTCAAGCATTTTGGGTATCCCTCCACAAGCTTCTCACAATAGTTTGCTGGAATTCTGATCCATTCCTCCTGACAGAACTGGTGTAGCTGAGTCAGGTTTATAGGCTGCCTTGCTCGCACACGCCTTTTCAATTCTGCCCACAAATTTTCTTTGGGATTGAGATCAGGGCTTTGTGATGGCCACTCCAAAACATTGACTTTGTTGTCCTTAAGCCACTTTGTGACTATTCTAGTGGTATCATTATCCGTTTGGAAGGCCCATTTGTGCTCAAGCTTCAACTTCCTGGCTGATGGCTTGAGATGTTGCTTTAATATTTCCACATAGTGTTCTTTCTTGATGATGCCATCTATTTTATGAAGTGCACCAAAACAGCCCCACAACATGATGCTGGGATACATATAAGCCTTCATCAGTGAGTTAAATTTCATGAAAACATTCAATCTTTCATCTCGGGTGAGAGATAGTATTCCACTAGTGATCCCCCACCTACAGAAATCTTCCAAAACTGGATCAGGTGTAGGAGTCAAAGGGGTGTTGACACAAAACCCCCACTCTTTATCAGCTTTAAATAAAAATTACAAATGCATCATACGATAGCATCGACTGCATACAATATGAATGCAGCTTAAAATACAAACATGGTTTATAAATAAGGACTGAAATCTACTGTAATTAATAATTCCAAAATGATTCCCTGTGGTTAAGACCGCATTGTCTGTCTCCTCTTCATATGGGAAGAGGGATGTGCTTCCAAAGGCTTGTAATGTGGTTGGGTTGCTATTATGGAAGTCCACAAGCCACGGGGTAATTAATATTGCCTGTGTGTGTGGCATATTTGTTTTCTGCTAACCTGTAAGCATATTTTTGTTCTTACAGTGTAAAACACAGCTGGAAGACATATAGGTGACAAATTAAGTTTTACAAATGAAATCATTAATAGTAAACTCATCAGTAGCTCATCAGTAACCAGAACACCACAAGTTTTGGACCCAACTATGTTTACTGGGTGTTTGGTTGAAGATGACTGTATACCAGTTTATCTTGTGGACTGGGGGCCCTCCTAAAGTTAATTGGTTCAGGAAAGATGTGGCTTATTAAACACCACTAGAAAAGATTGTTTAATCTTTTCTAGTGGTGTTTGATAAACACCAGAAAAAAAACACTAGAAAAGAGTGTAGGGCAGCACGGTGGTGCAGTGGTTAACACTGTCCAGGTTCAAATTCAACATCTGGCTGCCTTTGACCCTTCTGTGTGGAGTTTGCATGTTCTCCCTGTGCTTGCGTGGGTTCTCTCTGGGTGCTCTGGGTTCCTCCCACATTCCAAAGACATGCAATGGGGGTTAGGTTAACTGGCAATTCTAAATTGACCATAGGTGTGAATGTGTGCATGAATGGTTGATTGTCTCTCTGTGTTGGCTCTGTGACAGACTGGCGACCTGTCCAGAGTGTACTCCGCCTTTCACCCTATGATAGCAGGGATAGGCTCCAGTGCCCCCCACGATCCTGAATTGGACAAGCGGAAGAAGGTCAATGAATGAATGAATGAATGAATGAATAGAAAAGATTGTTTTCATGAAATCTGTTTACATCCCTGATGAAGACTTGTATGCCAAAATGTGTTGAGGTTTTTTGAGACCATGCCATGAGAATAAAGGCATTTTAATTTATTTTAAAGGAGAGTGCCTTGATTTTCTTTGATGTTTTGGCACGTTAAAGCATCTTTAGAAACAGATATTTAAGCCTCCTCTAAACTTCCATATAACTTTCTGTGCTTAAATAGGTTTTCAAATCTTAACGTCAAAATATTGGCTGTCTGGAATTAGACTTGATCGCCCAGTGCTTTAAGCATTGTGTGGATGAATGACAGCATAATGGGGTAAAATGGGACAAACTGCAGGTGCCACAGCAGACAGCATCCACACATGCCTGAGTGCACATACTGTATGCATGAAAGCCTATTGCACAGATTGCCTCACACTGATTTAATTTCTCACATCACATGTTGCTGTCTTTCTCTTCCTGACTCTCTCTCACAACTTAATCCTGGATCTGAGGCTAGAGGGTACCTGAGGTGCTCTAGCTGAGTGAAAATTGCATTTACACTGACATGGAAAGGCAGGTCCATCCCTGGAGTGGAACTAACGTCTGGCTGGTGCTAGCCACCGTCGAGCATCCATTTTCATACAAAGCTCCCTGGAGGCTGCAGGTTTTCAGCTCACTTTTCAGGAGCTTGTTGGAGGGAGCTGTGTCACAGTCACTGCCATCACCTCATGGAGCTGTTTTTTCATTGTTTTACAAGCAGCCTTTCTACATGAACAAAAAATTGTTCATGTGGAAGTGGATGGGGCTGACCTAATCCAGCACAAGTGCATCTGCACATTTTGTTCCTTGTGTTCTCTTGTCTGATTTGATTGTGCCTGGTGAAACTACATTGTTTCCTTTCCCAGAATCTACGTTACATGTTTAAGACATAAGATTCTTTCTAGCTAGGTACCTGCGTTATATTAATTTGGAATTTCCCTAAATATAGAGGAGGTAAGAAGTGTCAAAAATTTGAGAACTGTATGTCATACATGGTAAACTGGTACAGTGCATCCAACAAAAATCCAAGAACAACTTCAGGAAAATGAGCTGAAACCATCTCATTTTTGAAAAGCTGTAAACCAGTTGGCAGTTATAGATATTAATAAAAACTCTGGTATTAAACTTGTACTGAAAAAAATGAATCAGATGTGCTATTTTACTCATCTCTCAAACAGTATATGGACAAGGGTATTCTTATTCTTAATTCTTAATCAAATTCATTCATGTGTCATTCAGCCACAGGTGCATAAAATAAAGAAACTAGCCATGCAGTCTGTCTTTACAAACATTTGTTAAAGAATGGCTCTTCCGAAAGAGCTCACTGAATTCCAGTGTGGTACTGTAATAAGATAAGATACCCCTGCTGCAACAAGTCAGTTTGTGAAATTTCGTCCCTCCTAGATATTTCACGATCAGCTGTATTTGGTATAATTGCAAAATGAAAGCATTCAGGAATGACAGCATATCAGCCATGAAGTGGCTAGTTACAGCATGGGGTCAGCAAGTGCTAAGTCACATATTGCATAAAAGTTGCCAATACTGCTGACTTAATAACAGCAGAGTCCCAAACCTAATCTGTCATTAACATCAATACAAAAACTGTGTACCAGGAGCTTCATGGCATGAGTTTTACGTGGCTGAGCAGCTGCACACAAGTCTTACATCATCAAGTGCAATACCAAGTCAGATGGAGTGGTATAACGAAAGCTTTAACTGGACTCTGAAGGCCTGCAAACATGCTCTATATAGTGACGAATCACACTTCTCTATCTAGCAGTCTAATGGATGAGTATGGGTTTGGTGAATGCCAAGAGAACATCACCTGCCTGACTGCATTGCACCAGCTGTAAAATTTGGTAGAGGAGAGATAATGCTGTGCTGTTAGTTTTCTAAGGTTGGCCTTGGCCTCTTAGTTCCAGTAAAGCAAAATCTAAATGCTTTGGAACAGTTTAGGGAAGGCCTTTTTCTGTTTCAGCATGACTGTGCCCTGTGCACAAAGCAGGGTCCAAAAAAGGCATGGTTAGATGAGTTTGGTGTAAAAGAACTTGACTGGCCTGCACAGAGTCCCGACCTTTTAGGGTCTTTAAGAAAATCTTCCTAGAAGAGTGGAAGGATGTCATAAAAGCTCTTGTATGTATAATGTGTAGGTGTCCATATAGCGTACAGATAATTTTCAGGCAGCACAGTGGCGCAGTGGTTGGTGCAGTGGTTAACAGTGTCACCTCACAGTTTCAAATTAAACATTCAGCCAGCTTAGGCCCTTCTGTGTGGAGTTTGCGTGTTCTCCCTCTGTGGAGCACCTGGTTCTCTCCAGCTTCATCCCACAGTCCAAAGATATGCAAAGGGTTTAGACTAATTGACAGTTCTGAATTGACTGTAGGTATGAATGTGAGCATGAATGGTTGTCTTGCCTCTCTGTGTTGGCTCTGTGACAGACTGGTGACCTGTCCAGAGTGTACCTGGCAACTGGGGTAAGCCCCAGCACCCCCCATGACCCTACATTGGATAAGCGGAAGAAAATGAATGAAAGATCGTTTTCACCCACTTTTACAGTTATACAAAGATTTCAGTTTTAACCTAATTTGGATCCAACTGATATCATTGCATAGTTAGCATTAGCAGAAACAAAAACCTTGGCTATAGAGGTAGAGACAAACAGTGTCACCCTAAGAGAAGATCTTAGTAATTTTAAAAAGAAAAAAGGAACAAACAGAAGTTTATATATTTACTACCTTTGTAAACACCTGTTAAAAAACATTGTGTGGGGAATTAAAGTTACTGAATAACTGCTAATGGACCTTGAATCAAGTATTGAAAACCACAGTACCCAGCTTGAGTCACACCTGAACTACTGGAAAAGCAATAAAGTAATTAAATAAATACATAAAAACAGTGATCTTGTGGGCAGCCTTGATAATGAAAAAACAAGTAGAAGTCTTGCACACTGTCTAAGTTACTGCTGAAACGCATTAATATTTTTTTTTAGCTCTTCAAGGGCATGAAATTTGTTCCTAAAGTAATGCTACTTGAACAGAAGAGCATTAAGTAGCTAGTCAAATTGCTTTTTAAATTAATTTCAGGCCAAAGCAAGGAGCAAATCTTTGCTTCCCCTTCAACACTGTCACACTGGTCAATTCTCTCTGTGTAATGACACCTTGATTATAGTGCTAACCTCTCCTGAAGAGACCAATTGGGACAGAATCACTGAGTAGTGACCAATTAGCTTCAGCCCTAGAGATCCATGTGGCTTAGATGCTGTGACATGCCGATGGTGGCTGGGGGTGTGTGGCAGGCTCTTTAGTCAGATGGCCAGCGGTGGTGGCCCTGAGGTCAAAGGATCACAGACAAACAGCTAGATAGTGTCTCTGATGACAGATGGAACAGCACCAATGAGCTTGTTGGTCCCCCTCCTCTCCCTCCACTATTACCACAGCTGAATCCCCCTTCAGAGAGGAGAGCCAAGGCTGAGTATGTGTCATGCTCTTCTCAGAAATTTCACGCTGTACATCCATGCATACATTATGGCATTTACTATTGGTCCTGTTGGGTTCAAGGAGCTCTTCCAAGACATTTCTCTCAAAAATATAATTTTTGACTTTTGTAAGATGGATGCTTTAATCTTGTATGGAGTGCTGTGATATAAATTTCATTTCAAATTGTTCAACTGTTCGTTAAATTTATGAGTTAATTTTTGATTGTATGTGAGAGTTTGATCATAAATTACGCTTTAACTTGTTTAATTACATTAACAACAATGTTACCTCAAGCTTTTTCTGCTTTTTCCCCATGCAATAACATTAATGCACCCCCCCATCATTATCAAATGGGTATAAAAAGGAATCTCATACTGCTTCATGAATAAAAAGCTGTTTCCTGTACTTACCTTATTTCTCTCTATACGGAGGGATAAGACACACTTACCAGCTACAGCATTTGTTACACCTTGCTAGTACTGTGTTAGACTCCATTTTGCCTTCAAAAATGATTTAATTCTTTATGGTATAGATTCAAGAAAGTGCTTAAGGTCCATATTGACATGACAGCATCACACAGTTGTGGCAGATTTGTCAACTGCACATCCTTGATTGCAAATCTCCCATTCCATCGTTGAAATCTAGTGACTGCGGAGGCCATTTGAGTACAGTTAACTCATTGTCATCTTCAAGAAATCAGTTTGCGATGACTGAGCTTTGTGTTTATCCTACTGGGAGCAGCCATCAGAAGATGGGTACACTGTAGTCACAAAGAGGTGGGTATGGTCAGCAACAATATGCGAGTAGGCTGTAGCCTTTAAACACTGGTATATTGCTGTGGTATGCATTGGTACTAAGGGCTCCCAAGTGTTCCAAGAAAATATTCCCCACACCGTTGCAACAGCAGCATGAACCACTGATACACAGCAGGATAGATCCACGCTTTCATGTTGTTTACACCAAATTCTGACCCTACCTGTAGGCCACTGGGCTACAGCAGAAATCAAGACTCATCACACCAGACAATGTATTTCCAATCATCCCTTGTTTCAATTTGTGTAACCTCTGGAGTCTTTTGATGCTGTAGCCCATCTGCTTGAAGGTCTGAAATGTTGAGCATTCACAGATGCGTTTATGGATACTTTGGATGTGGCCAGTGGTTTATTGAATACTGTTGCCTTTCCATCAGCTTGAAACAGTCTGGCATATTCTCCTCTGACCTCTGGCATCAGCATGGCATTTTCTCCCACACAACTGCTACTCACTGGATATTTTCTCTTTTTAGACCCTAGAGATGTTTAGCAGGATATCCCCAGTAGATCCACAGTTTCTGAAGTACTCAGACCAGCACGTCTGACATCAAAAACTGCTTAAAGTCACTTAAGTCACCTTTCTTCCACTTTCTGATGTTTGGTTTCAGCAGGTTGCCTCAACAATGTCTACATGCCTAAGTGCTCCAAGTTTCTGCCGTGTGATTGGCTGATTAGATATGGGTGTTAATGAGTAGTTGAACTGGTATACCTAATGAAGTAGTCGGTGAGTGTATAGTCATACCTTATATATCTTGAATACTTCCGCTTCCATTTAAAGTGTGAAATCTAAAGTGTCTTTTTTGCTACTTCTAAGAATATCTGTCTTTATTCTGTTAAAGTTTTGAAAACATTAATTTCAGGCTATGTTCGCAAATGTTATTCAAAATGAGTTGTGGGCTGAGTTCTGCAATTTGTTTACAAATAAGGTAGTTTAAGATGTGATAAGGACTGCTCAGTGACCTGGGTGAATACAGACAGCTTACTTTGCCATGAGAGTGTGGAGTTTTTAAAGAATAGCTGCTTCCTCTGTGAAGATGACCTGAGCTATGTGAACCCAGACTAATCTGAAGAGGTAAATCGTTTGGTGTTCTGGCCAACTTGGAAAAACCACAAAAATCAATCATAAGCACTCATTTAAAAATCTTTTTCTTTGACGGTTGTGGAGGCTCTAAAGCTTGGACCAAGGACAAGTGCTACATTCTGAAACATATGTTAAAGAGGGCGATGAGACAAAGGTCAGCCTGTTGTTAACACCATTACTTTGGTTGTTTTCTAATCAGGGTGAAAACAAATATCTGTAATGAATGACTCCTCTTCCCCCGCCTTCCTCATTTCCTGTCTCTCTGTGGTCACTGTGTACACTAAGTAGGATAGCTAATAAGTCCCCATTGGGCTACATGGCTGGCTCCCAGCTAATCACTTTTTTAAACAGAATCTTCAAAGTGTGCCCTCTTGTCTGATGTTAATCTGGGCCAAGTGGAGGCTCTGTAGATGGATGGGTGTGGGCAGCCGTTAGATTGGCTCAAGTTAGCTCTGCTCTGTCCAAATCATCAGTCTGTGGGTGACAATGTAAAAACCCCAGATCAAACATGGACATTATTATGTGCTGCCATTAATTATAGATAATGACGATGGACCAGGGTCAAAGACAAGCAAATTGTTGTATTTATTTTTAAATGTGTGGCAGGAAATGAAGAGCACATATGGAGACTGTGTCTGATTTATTTATCAGTGATTTACAAGACTGTTGGTGGAATGGATCTTTATCTATGTTACATTCACATACAGTGAATACAAGCCCCAACAGAGTCCAACTAACAACAACAAAAATAAATGGTTCTTTGATATATCTTGAGATTTTCTTCGACACTCTGTGGTGTTTTTTGCTATATGATTTCTTGACCTTTGCAATAATGGAGGATAAATTGTTTGGTTTGCCAGTTTTTATTCTGTAAGCTTTATGTATTTTTTAAACACATATGTCACAAGAAGAACAGGAAAACAAATGAAGCATTTGCCACTAATCTGGTCTTAAAACTGATAACCACCAAGTGGCATGTCTCCAACAGCCAACACACTAAAACACAAAGATATTTAGACTAACTTAGAGACATTTGGAATTGGATAATCTGTTACCACCTTGAACTGTGTTGGCTCACAAATCAGGAATCAAATCAGGTATCATGGACTGGGTTTAAGATGCTGGCTGCATAATCCCAGTACTCCTTGTTTAAGCCTTATTTTCACATGCCATTCTGTATTTTGCAGCTTGCTTTCTAATAAGGTCTTAAAATTACCTCCAAAATACATAGAAAAAAAATCACCCAGACATCTGAATTCCTGTTGCCTCTACCCACAGATTATATCTCCATCCATTTAAAATCACATCTTGTATTTTGTTATTTTTCCAAGTCGCATGCCGTAAATTCAGACCACCTCTACGACAACATGCATCAGGGCAGTACTTTACTGCAGTTTTGCTAAACAGGCGGCCTACTGACACCAGCTTATTAACCTTGTTTAACACATTAAATGGCTGATGATTTGAGTGCAGATCCCTGGGGATTTCATTTGCTCAAATTAAGCTCCAATCACCCCCTTTTTTCATCTTATTAAGAGATGGTGCTGGAAAAATTTCTGCTTGTCTTCTTATTGTGAAATGATGGATCTGATTTAGAACAGAGACTTCCTTTTCTGCTTCTCTCATCATATACGAGTCAATTGGCTTTGGTTCCACTGCAGCTTGGGGGAAGGAGGTGGTGTAACAGTGGATGGACTGGCATTGATTACAACATGGAGGGGGATGGGGGGATCTGAACAGCCAAAGTGAGCTGACTATGGTAATGTTTCAACAGATCGATTAAAGTGATGTGCATCTGAGGCACAAGAGTGCTTCAGAAAATCCTCCATCCTACCCTTGCTTAGGGTGATGTGTTTTGGATTTCTCGGCATGCCCAAGTGTGAGGGGCTCATTCGGAATACCAAACAGAAGATGTGAGCAAAAATAAAAAGTGCACATATTCCATAAAGGCAAACCAGTGACAAACTGTTTTTATCATATTAGACAAATTTATAAATATCAAATGAAAAGAAAATAATAAAAACATTTCTAGCAAGTGAAAATGAAGTATATTTAAATTGATAACCACAAGTTGTAGGTTTTATTAGGAAAGCTGGACAGTTTGGAAAGTATGTCTCCTCTTTTTGGACTTTTTACTGCCTGCCTGGTTTATAAAGTACTGTGAAAAAGTCTTGAGCCACCCCATATTTCTTTATATATTGCTTCCAAGGTGCCAGACTTTCTTGTCATTTCTAAAGTGGTCTTGAGCAAAAGCTCTATAGGTTTTCTGAAGGTCTTTTAAATTTCTTCTGTGGGCATTGGCTTCTTTTTCACTCATTTTCAGTCTAGTTCTTATACCTGATCATTTTCAGAGGAATGTGTGTGTGGGAGGGTATGTGTTTGTTAAGCCACTTACCACTGATCCATGAATAATTTAAATATAAAAAGGCACCTAACACACAGTATGAACCAGCGTTGTGTCTACACATGACAGACAACTTAGCAAAGAAACAATACTAATAGCCTGTCACAAAAACCCACCATTTGTTTCTATGAAAAATACCAAAGATAACCCAGTTTGACAAGTAAAATGGTACTTTTGCACCAGCAAGGTGATTCCAAAAGAGTTATTAGCCAAAAATGTGACATATTTCAACATTGTGTGCAGCACGTCCTTAAAAATGTGAGGGGAAAAAGTGGCAGGCCTAAAAAAAATCAACAACAAATGAGCAGTATCTGAAAGTCCTGTCCTTGAGAAACAGGGGGGAAAAAAATCCAACAAATATCTGACACAGGACCTGAGAGATGCATTTGGCCCTTCAGTTGATCCATCCACCTGTTTGCTGACACCTCATCAGAAATGTTCTCAGTGGAAGGCTAGTTGTCAAATTTTGGTTCAAGTTGTCACCAACTTGGAACACTATCAGTCATGGACTGGTCTCTCCAGAGCCGAGACCTCAACATTACTAAAGCAGTGTGGGATCATCTTGACAGAGAACAGCAGCCAACATCCAAAGAACAGCTTTGGAACATCCTTCAAGAAGTAATGACAGAATGCCACACAAGAAACATCTGGTTCAAAAAGAAACAGCGCATCTTCACTAAAAGCCAGTGTTGATTGCCAGACAGAACAGCAGATGACTAACAATGTGCAACAGAAGGGTTAATACACACGTTTAAAAAGACTTTTGCACAAGATCATAAAAACACACATACATATACTTATCATATTTACTTTGAGAAAGTTGGGGAAAAAAAATTGTATTCAGATGAAATATTTTATCTTTCATGCAATCAGTGTCAAAACAGTAACCTGGATAGTTTATTTTTATGTTTTTAAGTTGGATATAACTTAAGACCCCCTTTCAACATTAGTAAATAAGTATATAGCACATTTAAAATGAAAATATTTTATAATAGAAGAGAGAAAATAACAGAACTGAAAGATTTCAAAACTCACTCAACACACATTTACGCTACTTGCATAAAATAACACAACAGACTGTCCTTTTTCCGCAGGTCCAAAGATTAATAATTGCTGAATGCTAGATAGGAAATATTTGTATTTAGTTTAAAAACATCACAGAATAAGCATGTCTGAGTTTACTAGAGAGATCATTCCAGAGCCTTGATGCTGTAACAGCAAAACTATGATACTCTTTATGTGAGAGCTTCATCCGAGGGATGGTCAGAAGTGACTGAGACGCAGACCTTAAGGATCTTGCATGTGTTTCAGATATGCTTTGTGTGGACACGGCATATCTGGCACATATGCATGTGCAAAACCATTTAAGGTTTTATATGAAAACAAGGTCATTTTATGCTGAATTCTGTAATACACAGGGAGCCAGTGCAAAGCTGTTAATACAGGAGTAATGTGATCTCTTTTTTTGTCCCAGCCAGTAATCTGACTGTGAGCATTCTGGACTAATAGTAAGTGAGCAAGAGATGATTCACAATCTCCAGTATACGGTGCGTTACGGAAGCCTAGATGTAGCAAACGTATGCATGACTTTTTTCTAGATCTGAAGGGTTTAACACAGACTTTGTTATGCATTGGTAACATATCTCACATTATCTCACACCAGCATTCTCTTTGCCCCACATTCAGTGTATTGGGATGTGGTCATGTTATGTGCAGCTCATATGTATGTCTCACATCTTGGCTGAGGTGTATCAAGTCCCATTACAAATCTAATTTAAGACAAACAAGGTCAAGTCCAAGATCTAAACAAGCCATTTTTGCTCTGTATGCGGGTGTCTGCTGCCGAAACACATTTCCCATCTGTTCACGCAAAGTGATTGCAGCTGTTGGATGGATTCCAAGTGTTTCTATTGAGGGTTGATCTTGCGGTTCTCTGGGTCGCAAATGAAATCCCCTAACCCATGTTGGCTACTGTTAGCGGGCTCTGCAAAGAAGCAAGCTTCAAATATTTCAAAACTCCCTTTCTTTCCTTTGGAAGGAATCTACCTTAAGTTGTTGATGTTTTATTTCAAGTTATTGTTTGAAGAAACTCACCCGTTACTGACTTTAAAATGTGGAGGCTAGATTTTTAATAAAGGCAGTGTGACTAAGCACAGTGGGCAGATGCTTGGTGAATACACTTTTTTGGATCTATCTTATTGATCTGTTGATGTTTCTGTTACACTTCTTGTCTGTCTTGAGATCTGTACAAGCTTCATGCTCAAGCTCTCACAAATATACATTTACAAACTACATGCAGATACAGTCATGTGAATAAGAAAGCATTTACTGCTTCCATTGGAATTAGGAGAGTAAATACGAGCTAGGTGCTGCTAATCAAATGCACTTGATTAATTGATGATCAGCAAGTGTGATCACCTCTATAAAAGCAGAAGTTTAGGCAGTTTGCTGGTCTGGAGCAGTCAGATATGTGTGTTAAGGCAATGCTAAAATCTTCACTGAAAGCTCAGAGAAATTGCAAAGTGGAATAGCAAAAAAGAAAGAAGGGGGGAAAAAAGCTCTGCAGGTCTCAGTTAACATATAAGAAACATTATTGTGAGATTGGTGTGGGACGATTGTTGTTCAGTCGTACCCCAACCCAGTCACGAACAGCTCTCTGCACAGGCCATGGCTGGCTATCTGAGACCGACCTTAAAGTCATAGCATTACAGCATCACAGCTTATATACAGGATTCTGACTTAGAGGCGTTCAGTCATAATTGATATGCACCACTGTCTGAATCCTCCTTAGATTGAGCAGGATGACTATGGCAGCAACACCTCATTAGTAGGGTAACCTACCAGTGACTATGGTATAATCCCATCTCATGATCTTCCTATCAGTGGGTAAACTAGCCAACTCTTCGTGAATTCTGGTTCACAATGATAGGAAGAGCTGATAGCGATATCAATGTGGATGCTTGGTCCCCACAAAGCCAGCATGTTAAATGTTAGAGTTCATGATAGTGCATAACATGCCTTATTTGAAAAGGTTGCTAGGAGAAAGCCTCTTCTCTCTAAGAACATGGCAGCAGCTTAGGTTTGCAAAGCTGCATCTGAACAAACCACAGGACTTCTGGAACAATGTCCTTTGAACAGATGAGACCAAAGTGGAGATGTTTGGCCATAATGCACAGCACACACAACTGATCAGCAGGTGGTGGGGTGATCATTTGGGCTTTATTTGCAGCCACAGGATCTGGGCACTTTGCAGTCATTGAGATGAATATGAACTCCTCTGCATACCAAAGTATTCTACAGTCAAAATGAGGCCATCTGTGCGACAGCTAAAGCTTAGCTGATATTAGGTCATGCATCATGAGAATGATCCCAAGCACACCAGCAAATCTACAACTGACTGGTTAAAAATGAAAAAAATTGTTGCAGTGGTCCAGTAAATGTCAAGACCTCAACTTGACTGAAATGTTGTGGCAGGACCTTAAGAGAGCTGTGCATAAATGAATGCCCACAAATGTCAATGAACTAAAGCAACATTTTAATGAAGAGTAAGCCATAATTCCTCCACAATGATGGAAGAGACTGATAAAGTCATACAGAAACTGATTGCTTCAAGTTATTGCTGCTAAAGATGGTTCTACAAGCTGTTTAACCATGGGGTGCCCTTAACTTCTCTCAGGGTTGCAAAGAGTCCTGTGAAAACTTTCATTTTTTTTTTTTACATGACTGTATTTCAGACACAAACCGACAAAATGGGCATAATAAACAAACCACTGGCCTGGGAATGAGTTGTGATTTTTGCCAGTGAGTACATCATCACCCTGGTGAGACAAAAATGACCACCAAAGCCATTACAGTTTTATTTGGTGCAGCTGAAGGATTAGTGGGAAGGGATTAATATGGACATAAATATATAGCACTTTCCTTCCCTCTTCCTCTGCTTTAATTTCCCTCACTGATCTGTTAGATTTTCCCCGCGATGCCCTAGTGGATTTTCCAGGAGAGGAGTGTAAATGCAAAATGAGAGAATAGGTCATTAAAGACAATGACATCTCAGGGCAATTCCAATTGTAGCTTAAATACATTAAGGCTGAGTGAAACCTTCTTTTGCATTTTCATACATTCATATCCTAAATTGTTGTGTTGGCTCTTTAAATGAACAATTAATACTTTTTAACCACATAGAAGCACTTGATTGTTCTTAATGTTATTATAGTGCAAATGCTTTCATGAGGATTTGCAATTATGCATCCTTCATCTTTACACATAGCATTGTATGAGGAATTTTGTATTGTGTCTGGCTGACAGGATGTGTATGTATTTGACGGGATCTTGACTGGTTGAATGACTTCATGGTTCAGGATTCAGCTGGAAGCAGATTGTTGCATCACCTACCACAATAACAGGACTCCAGGAGCTCTATTATGTTTTATAGTTGCATGTGCATGGATGTGATTCATCTCCAAAGCTTAGCTTGTTTTCTTCTGCCTGATTTGTCTTTGCAAAAAGCATATAGTGCCAATCTCTCTAGAATCTAACAACAGCTGGTGTGTGTAGGTGCGATGCAAGAACGGCCTATCGCTTAACATCACTGTGTAGAAGACCTTCTAAAAAAGGCCAGTGCCAGTGTTAAATTATCATTAATGAGCTCGCAGACCACTTTATGTTGCATCATGCGCACAAGAAAATTTAATATTTAGACTTTCCTCGGGTTGATCAAATCACATATAAAATTTTAATTACGTCTGCTTTTCAAAAAATCTTTGAAATCCTAACAGTTCAATGTCTGCTGCCGCCATTGAGAGGATGGTTAATCATGTTCCCAAGTGGAGGTCTGCAGCCAGAAATTCCACTCTACCATGTTGTACTCTGGTTTTGCTGATGAATGACCCCCAGTTCCCCACCGTCATGCATATTCATACGTACCCATGTTGATGTAAAGGCACTTAACACATGAAGCACTAGCTAGTCCTCTATTCTGTGGAGGGAAGTTGTTAAGTCACGCAGATTAATAAGCAGGTTTCCATGGAGACAGACCGCATTAGCTATACCTGCTTGCCACTGAATCATAAATGGGAGGAGGCTCTGTGGGCCAGCATACCTCAGTCATTATTACTATCAGCTAATACACACGATATGATACATACCTCTGTATATCTAACTGTCCCACACACACAGCATTTACAAAAAATAAATAAATAAAATGGCAACTGAAAAGTAATTGAATGATTCAATCTGCAAAACACACACACCAGTTCACATTCATTTCACCTCCGAGCCGAATCTTAATTTACAATCAGAAAAGTCCCAAAGACAGTGGAATGGTTTTGCCTCTCCTCCTCCTCAAATGGAGATCTGCTTTCATCTTTTTGTTCAAGTGCATTGCATCCATTCTGCTTAAATCTGCATTTACAACAGCAGTCAGAGAGCCAGATGAGCCGTGACATTTGACATATCACTCTAGCACTGTTGTTTCTCACTTCAGATGCCGTGTGCTTGAAATAAAACCATCCGACAAGTGGAACAGAAGTGAGAAATCTATTAATAACTTAGATCCTACACATGACTTTTAATTGTATCGCAGTCATGTCCTTTTTGCTGCTGGAACAGAGACCCAAAATAAGTGAAAGTGAATTTGAGAAAATTTAAAAAAAAAGACAGAGGTCATTGATGTATTGAATGAAGGGGAACTCAGACATTTATCCATCGGGACAAACCAAACGGAGAGGACAGGATCCTGTGGCGTAATCCAAAGTTATGACTGTTTCACCTCTCAGGCAGTGCTAGCACACCCACTATGTGTGATTGCCAACTGTTATTGCTACACCAAATGTCTGACCATTAATCCTGTCTCTCTATCCAAGAAGTGAATCATACTTGAGAAGCAAGGGCATGGGATACAGAAAGTGGTGATAGTAAAGCACCACCTACAAATAATTTAAAGGAATGTATATTTGTGGTGGAATTTTTTTTTATTTAGACTATACAACTTTTACCAATAACTAGAGCTGTGTTTACAAGACAAAAAAAGAAAAGCACTACTAGCAAGGATATTATCCTTTTACACCCTTTTATGCTGTAATGGGATACCAAAGTAGCAACAAGCCAGGTTGTGAAATTCCTTCCCTCCTAGATATTCCACAATAAACTATAAGTGAAATTATTACAAAATGAAACAGTTTAGGAACAGCAGCAGCTCAGCCACGAAGAGGGAGACCATGTGGAGATTACAGTGGAAAGTGCTAGGATGCATAGTCATTACTTTTCTGACTCAATAGCTGCAGAGTTTCAAATCTCCTCCGACATTAACATCAACACAAATACTGAACACCAGGAGCTTCATGGCATTGGTTTGCGTGGCTGGGCAGGTGCATATAAGTTTCATTACCAAGCACAATGCCAGACATTGGAGTACAGTGGCATGAAGCACACTGCCACTGAACTCTGAGGCAGTGGAAACATATTTTGTGGATTGATGAATCACACTTCTCTATCTGGGAGTTTGATGGATGAGTCTGAGTCAAGCAGCTGCATGCAAGCCTTGCATCACCAAGCACAATACCAGGCATTGAATGGAGTGGTGTAAAGCACACTGCCGTTGGACTCGTGTTCTGTGGAGTGAAGAATCACATATCTCTATCTGCTAGTCTAGTGGATGAGTCTGGGTTTGGTGAATGCCAAGAGAATGTTACCTGCCTTACTGCACTGTGCCAACTATAAAGTTCGGTAGAGGGTTGTTTTTCTGGAAATGGTCTGGGTATCTTAGTTCCAGTGAAGGGAAATCTCAGTGCTTCAGCTTACCAAGACATTTTGGACAATTCTATGCTTCCAACTTTGTGGGAGCAGTTTGAGGACAGCAAAGTGTTCCAACATGACTGTACACAAAGCAAGGTCCATGAAGGCATGGTTGTGTGAGTTTGGTATAAAACACCTTGACTGGCCCACACAGAGCCCTGATCTCAATCCCACTGAACACCTTGGGAATGAACTAGAACAGAGATCTTAAGCCAGGCCCTCTCATCTAATATCATTGTCTGACTTCTTCTGGATGAATGGGCAAAAATTCCCACAGACACACTTCACAGAAGCACAGAAGCTATAATAGCTGTAAAGGGGGGACCAACTCCATATAAATGTCTATATAATTAGAATAGTATTTCATAAAAGCTCCTGTCAGCGGCAAGTGTAGGTGACCCAATACTTTCGTCCATGCAGTATACTTTTGCACACTTACTTTCAGTATCCATACTGTACATACGCAGGTTTTCACATTTATTAAATGTGTACCAGGTCTTTCTTAAAATTAAATAACAGTGCTTGTTTAAAAGTTCCCTCCAGTGGTGTCTTGCCATACACAGTGTCACTGAAAGCTGTGGTTTTGAATGTTAGACGCGTTTTAGCATCTGAATCTGAAACACGAGCTGCTTTCACAAATGAACTTTAAAAAAAACTTCTAGAGACTCAGTTCAGGGTATTTTTCACAGTTGTGCAGTTTCACATCAAGCACACAGCAGGAAACAGCCCACATTATGTTCCCCTAGCAGTGTTATGACACCAGCTCTCAAGGTGGAAGGAGGGCAACATTAACAACCAGTTGGAAAGAGGTCTAGGGAAAATTGTAATCTTTTAATCAGTGAAAGGAAAAATCTTGACAAACCACATGGAGAACTCAGAACAAAGAAACAAATGCCACCAAAAGTGACTCCTTACTGAAGAGTTATTTTGATCTTCCTGCCTACTCTGTCAAAACTAAATAATCAAAAAAGACCTACTCTATCTTATCTGCACTGATTAACCAAACTAAAAAAATTAGAGAGTAGCACCCCTAAATATAAATGTTTTTTAAACAAACAAATTCTCTAACTGTGTATGATATGGAAGATGGAGTCCACTGCTAGCAAAGGCTCTTTACAGCCTCAAGTAAGCACAACTACTGTAGGTGCAAACTAAGTGTGGTTAAGGGGAGACAGCTGCCTGGAGAGAACATGCAGGAGGCACCACATAATGCTGCTGAACATTTTGTTTCTCACATTTGAAATAATGTCTTGCAAAGTTCAAGGTTGGCGGGAATGTGCGAAAATGGCTACACAAAGCTTTCACTCTACCCTTTCTTTCCTTTAAAAGGAGTTTTTATATAAACTGCACACCGCACTGTGATTTGTTCACCACTGATCTTTGCTTAGCTGAATGCTTTCTGTGCGTTTCACAAGCAAAGCTCCCACATGTAGTTGTCTCCAACAAAAAGGTGGCAGTATATAGTATTGTCATAACGCCAAAGAACTACACTATACGGACAAAAGTACACCTTAATCATTAAATTCAGGTGTTTTATTCAATCCCTTTGCCACAGGTTTATAAAATCAAGCAACTAGCCGTGTAGTCTGCCTTCACCGAGTGCTCAGACGCATAGCAGAAATCATCAATGCTCTCCTGTAAATCAGTAACTGCAAAGTTCCAAACCTCCTCTGGCATTGACATTAGCACAAAACTGTGGGCTGGGAGTTTCATGGCACAAGTTTCCATGGCTGAGCAGCTGCATGCAAGCCTTATATCACCAAGCACAATCTTAAGCATTCGGATGGAGTGGCATTAAACACACCCCCATTGGACTCTGGAGCAGTGGAAACATGTTCTGTGGACTGACAAATTACACTTCTCTTGCTGGCAGGGTCATGGTTGAGTTTGGATTCTGTGAATGCTAAGAGAATGTTACCTGCCTGACTGCGCTGTGCCAACTATATAGTTTGGTGGAAGGGTGCTAACGCTACAGGGTTGTTCATCTGATGTTGGCCTGAGCTTTAGTTCCAGTTAAGGAAAATCTTAATGCTTTAGCTTAATAAGATATTTTGGATAATTCCATGCTTCCAAGTTTGTGGGAACAGCTTCCAGCATAACTGTGTACCAGTGCAATAA